>JASCZW010006725.1:0-84683 GCA_034211315.2 Aedes japonicus
ACAGCATTTTAAGAGTTTGTAAAGTTAAAATAAAACCTTTGATAGGAGTAAAAGGAAATTCAGAGGACAAGGTTTTAAGACCGTTGTGAAGCAACTGTGTAGGTTCTTAAAAGCCTGACTGAAATTTGAAACCTATTGGCACCTCCTACTGCCATAATAAAATCAAATTGATTTCTAGTGGCTTTCATAAAACTTTAATAAAACTTAATAAAGCTGGATCGTTTTGGTAATGTTACTTGGGAATGGCTTTATTTTTATGGTTTTTAACTTACCATTGTCGAACGAGCAATGCCAAGTATGGGACTTTAGATCGAATTAGGGCCAGTTATCATCAACACTGGGGATCTTTTGACACTAACCTAGGTCGCAGCATAACATTGAGAAATGTTTTAATAACATACGAAACAAAATCATCTAATGGAAAAAATGGAAAGTACTCTCTACTGTATCTTAACATTGTTTCTAAACATTGGGGAAATTTAAAAAATAATTCTAGATGTAAATGTCTATATCGGTCGGCTAAAGGAATAATAGATAAATGTTTGGCAGTTTCTTATCAAATACGCCCAAATTTCAAGAGCATGCGTTTTTGGATCGTATAGAGAGCGAAAATTTCATCTTGAGACACATTTTTATTTCTGTGCGGTAACTCCGGATGCCCGGATGGGAAACTCCGGATTGGGTTGGATTGTCTACTACTTGCGGTACATCTGTTTGTGATCAAAGCAACGTGGTTGAATTTCGTTCCGTCGTCTTGGTCTCCAAACAGTATACAGAGTCCTACAATTTTGATTAGCATTGATTGCTTTCACTCGTCGTTGTATGCATAGCGGGAGCATATAAAATATATTCATATATGACATGAAGTATTTTATCGCTGCTGAACATGGAAATATACACAAACGGTAACTCCATTCAATTTGAATTTTTTTTTCAACGCATGAGAATTGCAAATAACAAAGCCTTACTTTCAACCTACATCTAATCTTTTCTTCGATTCGGCCTCAACAAGTTCCGTTTAGTACATCATGACATGGAAACCGAGCAAGGCAGGTGGTGGGTGGACGATCATCATTTTGGTCATGAACGCTCAAACAACAGTATCGGATCCGGTGAATATTGTACATACTTGAAATACAAATGAACTTGATGGTCGAGAATGGTTGTTACGTGTAGGTGGGAGCAGCAGCAGGTGCGTTATGAGAGAAAGGAAACAGCACATCCTGGCATGTGCTGGCTAAGCTACCGCTGCCGGCACATGAAGGAACACGGACCTGATAGATGGAGCAACAGGAAATTTGCGTACAAAAGTGAATGGTTTTATTTTCTCTTGGCACGAACTTAATACAACGAGTTTTATTATGCTGGTTGATGACTCACGTACTGATATCTTACTTAGGAAAGTTATTTGAATTGATGTTTGTTTTTGTGATCTATTGTATGGATTGTAGAACTATCGGTGACTAATCAGTTCATTCTTACTAGACCTTTGTTCCACATTTAACTAATTATGTTTTTTGTTGTTGCCTAGGGCACGTTATCAATGATAATGTTTGAAATGGAAATATCCTTCTTATCAACATGCAGCCCTAGGAGTGGACGGCAATTTCTGCTAGAACCAAGGATGTGAAGAAAGTATTGATAGGTTCGCAAGAGCACGGCAGGTTGTGAAATTCAATAGAAGTAGTTGAAATCGAGGCGTAGGGCATCACACGAGCCTTTGCCTTTGTTTTTTTATGTTTTTTTTTTAAATCAATGAAAGAACAATGAAGTCTGCCTTTTAAAACTGATGCTAGATGTTAATTTTATGTAACATTGAAAAAGAATATGGCTTTAAATTAGCCAAATTGTTGTTGTTGATCCTTCGTATTTTCGTGATCTGAGCCTGAGGCTGGTTCGTCACGCCAGAAAGACGACCTGGACACTACATATCGAGCCCATCAGCACATGGACTGGGACTAATGGCTCTACTTCCCTTCCGAGATCAGACATTTCTCGTCACAGAAAATGCTAAGGACGCAAACTGTAATTGATAAATATTTAGGTCTAGGTCACAATCTGTCAAGGGGTTATCGAGATGACTTTGAAGCAAGAGGTGCTTCGACAAAAAAAAATATGGGCCTGTTACAAACCCAGGCCAGTTCCACAGGTGGATCGTGGTAAAGTAGTCCAAGGAGACCCAGATGAGCGTAGCGCGCCGGCAGCGGAAGAAAAGCAAAGACGACCGATCTTGTAAACGCAAGGAAGGTGAGGGATTACTTCAAGCGCAATCCGAACCATTTGATTCGGGGCGTGGCCAAGAAGGTCGATTCTTCCGTCTGGTTTGTCCAGCAGACAATGAAGCGGGCTGAACTTCATGTCTTCAAGGTAAGATAGGCGCTTAACCGAACGGATAACCAGAATACGATGGCCAGCTGAAATGCATAGTAATGGACGATGAGCCGTACAAGCGGATGCTCTGGACAAGTCCCGCCTGGTCGACAAATTTGCCAAGAAGTATATGATGTGGCAGGTGATCTGTGGTTGAGGCAAATTTAGCAATTCGTTCAAAACGACCGGCACAATCAACGGCCAAATTTAAAAAGAATGCTTCAGATGCGCCGACTTCCCTTTCTTTGGTCTCACGAAAGGGACACTCCATTTTGGCCGGATTTGGCATCGTGCCATTATGCGAAACCGGCGATGAAGTGGTACGAAATGATATTGTTTATGTGCCGAAGAAGGCAAATACGCCAAACTCGCCAGAACTTTGCTCTATAGAAAAATTATGGGCGATCATGAAGGGCAAGGTCCGGAAAACAAGGAAGGTCTTCAAAAATGACAAGGGTTTGAAAAAAGAATGGATAAAAAAGAAAAATGCCGCAAAAGCTGCACAGAATTTAATGGGTGCGGGCATTTATCCTAGGAGAGAAGGTTGAATAAACGAAAAACATAGCTTATAAGTGTTTATTTATTACTTGAGAGTATCAAATTCATTTTTCGATTATAAATTTTATATTATTTTTTTTAGTACAATCTTCACTGGTCAAGAGACAAACAAGCTTATCACTACACCATCGGCACAGTTTAGAAATATCCAGGTTTATCGGATGAAAGTAATGAATAAATATAATACTTGTACTTGTTTCCTTGCACAATGATGTATTAATCGAAACATTTATTAAAACTTAGAAATTTGATTTGGGTGGGCATATGGTATGATTGTGAAAGTTGAACGTAATTAAATCCAAACACCTTAACAACGCTACATAATAGGAATCCATTAAATTATGCTGTTCAGAGGATCAGCATTTTAAATAAATTACGACGAGAGAAACATTATCGGTAAACCAGAAGATGTGTTTCCTAAACCCCTAATCGGAAATGACTTCTCTCTTATGTAGACTTTAGGAAGTATGAACAGAGATTTACATATCGCTAGAACCGTCCCGTGCCACTGGTAGTACATGGGCACGATCAGGCGCGCACTTTTTGCCAGTCAAGGGGGTATCCTTCTCCTTTCCCATCCCAAACGAAAACCTTCATTAAAAGATAAAGTTTTACTTCAAGAGGGTCTTACGGAAGAAATGCAAAAATCGATCGTGACCAAATACTGCACTGAAAAGGCATTGTCACTAAGAAAATTAGCAAAAGAAGAAGGTGTTAGTGTCGGTACGGTCCAAAATGCGATCAACCGGTTTGTTATGCATAGCGGGCTTACCCGGTTGTGGTAGAAGAGGTTCGTCAAACCCAACTTTGTACAAGCAAATTTGCAAAAGGAAAAACGAAACATCCATCAGAGATTGCGCAAAAAGTGTGGAAACGATTGGAATGGTCCAACGCGCAAAGGAGCGAAATTCCCTGTAGACGTGCCGGAAACAAAAATGTCCGAAACACAGCCAAATTCAGGCGGTTTCTGTGAAAACTCGGGCTCGGAAGCTGTACGACGACGTTTTGAGCAAAAATGACATGTGCATTATCATGGACGATGAGACGTACGTCAAATTGGACTACAGGGCACTACCAGGGGCACAGTTTTACACGTCCTAAATTCGGAGAAATCGATTTTTGCGAAAAATGTGGAAAACAGGTGTTGAGTATGACAAGCAATTTGCCATTGCGGTATGAAATCGACATCTTTTTCACTACCGCAAATATGGACACCGAAATATACCGAAACGAATGCCTGCAGAAGCGAATTCCGCCACTAATCCGAAAACACAAAGATTCGACACTGTTTTGGCTTGATTTGGCATCCTGCCACTATGCACGTGCCACCTTGGACTGGTATGAAGAGAACAATGCCCAGTTTGTAAAAAAGGCGATGAATCCTCCAAATTGTCCGCAAATAAGGTCCATTGAGAAATTTTGGGCTTCGATGAGAGGAAAGCTGCGGAAGAAGGTTAGAGGAGCAGATGACATCATCATATTAAAAAAAGACTGGGTAAACGTAAGCAAAACCATCGACAAACGGATTGTGCAAAACCTCACGAGGAACATCAAGAAGAAGGTGCAAGGGCTGGCCAGATCTTCGAAAAATTAAATGAATACTGATGTAATGGGCTTTTTGGATGGTCAATAAACAAAGTAAATGAATTTGAGTTGCAAAATAAATAAAACATTGAAATATGATATTAAACAGAATTTTTTAGGTGTACTCACAACTAACGATACAGTCATTATGTACTTCACCCTTGAAATAATAAATACATAATTTGTAGAATGCTTTCTTAGACCAGGTGCTCCCAACGACCATTTATAAATAATTGTTTTTTCTGTACACCAAACAGAGCATTCTGTTTCACTATTCTCTACTATTCATTTCCCTCATTTTCATTTCACCTTTCCTTTGATATATGAAGGCTTCGTGGTTTCCTCGTGTCTTCTTAAGGTAGATACCAAATATTTCTTATCTACAACGGTTGCATGGACGTGGCTAGATGAGCGATCGAGGAGTGTCTTCGAGGAGATTATTCTGTGAAGAAATGTACCAGTTACTGGTTCCGTTTCATGGTGACATGAAGTATAAATTTTGTTATGAATTATAATGTATTTATAATAAGATTGATCTCACTGAAATCCGTCTTTTAAGTAACACTAAAGGGTGATACGGTCAAAATTTGGTCAAGGGAAAACGCGTGTAAATCGGTGAAATCGTTTATTTAAAAAATCAAATTAAATTTCTTTTTCAAGTTCAATTAGTATAAAATTCAGGAAAAATATTCAGTTAGGCTTCCGCTTTTCCAAATCCGAATTGCCGGGCCTTACGCTTGACCCCTGCCATCAGATTTTTGTACAGCCACCTTGTCCACCTTCTTCGCCGCAGAAAGTCAGTTTGCCTTGAACTGCTGCTCGTCCTTAGCAGTTTTTTGGTCTTCTTTAGGTTCCGCTTGACAATAGCCCAGTATTTCTCAATTGGGCGGAGTCTGGCTGAGCGCTGTTGGGAGGGTTCTTGTCCTTGGGAACCACCTGCACGTTGTTGGCGGCGTACCACTCCATGGCCTTTTTACCGTAATGGCAAGATGCCAAATCCGGTCAAAACAGTACGGAACAACCGTGTTTCTTCAGGAAAGGCAGCAGACGTTTATTCAAACACTCTTTCACGTAAATTTCTTGGTTGACAGTCCCGGAAGCTATGAAAATGCTGCTTTTCAAGCCACAGGTACAGATGGCTTGCCTAACCAGATATTTCTTTGCGCACTTTGACAGTTTCGTGTGCTTGAAAATATCTGCTACCTTTTCCCTTCCTTTTGCCGTATAAAACTCCTGTCGCGGAAGCTGCTTGTAGTCGGCTTTGACGTAGGTTTCGTCGTCCATTACCACGCAGTCAAACTTCGTCAGCATCGTCGTGTACAGCCTCCGGGATCGCGCTTTGGCCGTCGTATTTTGTTTATCATCGCGATTTGGATTCACTACCTTCTTGTAAGTCGATAGTCCGGCTCGTTTTTTGGCTCGATGCACGGTTGTAGACGATACACCCAGCTTATTTGCGGCATCTCGGAGAGATAGGTTAGGGTTTCGCTTGAAACTACCGGCAACTCTCTTTGTCATCCCAGCGGCTTCCGGTTTTCGATTTCCCCCCGATCCAGACTTCCTGGCTGTCGACAAACGTTCCCCAAACACTTTAATTACATTTGTAACGGTTGATTTGGCAACTTTTAGCGATTTTGCCAACTTTGCGTGCGAGTAGCTCGGATTTTCGCGATGCGCGAGCAAAATTTTGATACGCTGCTCTTCTTGCTTGAACGGCATTTTGACAACTGAAGAGTGAATTCCAAATAAAAAAAAATCAAAATAGGAGCAACATTCTACACACACACACACACACACACACACACACACACACACACACACACACACACACACACACACACACACACACACACACACACCTTCAAAATGAGGGGTGTTCAGGTTTTTTAAATGCAAAATTGAAAGAAATACGTCAAGTTGATATAGACCAAATTTTGACCGTATCGCCCTTTAAGAACAGTACTACAGCGAAAATAGTGTCACAGTGGTTCTCAAGGCGAGGAATCTGGCCAATATTCCGAAGGTAAGGCCATTTGACGAACACTGGTCAATTTTGGAGCACATACTGTAGGCTGTGCTTTTAAGCGAAGAGACTTGTTCTTCCTCCGCCGTAATATGTTTTTTTTTATAATTGAGAAATTATCATGTTTTCGACTTAAATTAATATCTGAAGTGATCCAAAGTGATTCTGAATGGGTTTTACTCACTGTTGTGACAAAATCTGTGCATTTCTGGTTCGTTTGCGAAGAAACTTTCGTAAAATAAAAAGATAGGGAGAGTGTTTTCCACTTTGTCGTGAGTGCATTGATGATTACTAGCAGTTTTAAAGTTCGATATGCTGTCATCCCATAGCCGGGTATTTTGATTATTAGTAGAGGCTGGACTGAACTTATTTTTTTTAATTGAAAAAAATTACTTCAATGAAGAAAACGCCCATTTGCTGACCAAAGCAACGAATGAAACTAATGCACAAGGGTGCTTGCGAGGCTGGCACATAATTTCAGATGCACTCAATAGGTGTAAAGAGTTTTGTAATGCTGGCTAATTATCCAACGGCGGCTTAGCAACGTAATTTGTTGCATTTATACTGTCGCGATAGCATGGAGTTAATTACGAATCAAACTCGAAAATTTTCATTTTTACGAGTGATCAAGCTAACACATTTTGGAGGCGGCCTTTGGTGAGATCTATCTGATTACAGATTTATAACAGAAACCTCTTTTCAAATAATACAAGACACTTGCTTGGTTTGGAAATTTTACATAGATATCTGGAAGTGTATTGCAGTTCTCTTATCTAAATGATAACGGTAATGTCTACATGAGAGCTTTATTGTATGTGAAAGTAACCTCAGAGTGGGCGTGACTTTTCAGATTTTTTGAACTGAGATGATGGATCTGCAGTAGAGTTATCACTTTCTAGCTCTCGGGGTGAAGCTGCTTCCGTTGGTCACCGAATGGTTTGTTGTAAACAGATCTCTTTCATGATACTATTGCCGGCCAGTGGGTGCTAGATTGATTACATATACATGTGCAGTTGACTTGAAGTATTTGAAACGGAAATGGAATTTTGCAGCCAAACAAGTGGAAACAGGCCTCGTGCAAAAGATGAAAAACCGTGTATGAAAAAAAAGTCCGAGCAATTTCCCAAGGTAGGAAGGAATTTTTAATCAAAGGTTTTGAGAAAGCATACTACCTACTCAGTACCAAAATGTCATGTCAATTTCTGTTTCCTGAAACCGACACATGCAAGCGTCCTTTAGCACGTAAGAATGAGTTGATGGAGATGAGAAAATAAATTCAATCAAACGCATATTTCGTCGAATTGCGTATGTGTCATATTCCGAAGACATAATTTTACAAGAAATCTCTCTTTTACTTTCACCAATTTTTTACATACATGATTGACGTCTCGTGTAAAATTCATAATTTCTAAGTGTGTAGTTGTATATGTACCTGGTACATTCAGCTTTGAAAAATAAAACGCATTTTTGATCCTTAACCGGATTTTTATGTGTTCCAGCTTGACATGCCACACACCTAATGCAAAAAGTTTACTGGCGTGGAAAGCTCGCAATTAATAATTATGTAAGTTCCTGTTGAAGACTTATTAGCGGGCAACTAACTTTGATAAGCAATAACCGTGAAATGCCAACAAACAATGCCAATTTTACTTAATAGATGGCCAAGAAAGGATATGCATCCTCCCACCCAGCTAATAATCAAACCAAAGCAACAAATCTATTATGAAACATTTAATCATAACTTCTCTCCTTACATGGGGCCACAATAAACACCAACCATTAACAAAATTCACATCATCCATATTTAATACATGTGTGGAAGGATTATAATCAAACAAACAGAAACTTTTCCAACCCTTTCACTCATCCTGCCCACCTTCATCTTTCGCACCTCTTGCTCTGATTTTTTCACACGTACTCACATACCCACACAACACGAATAAGCCACATAACAGATGGGGTCAATTTACCTTTGGTGGTACGATAAGGTATGTTTCAATTTTATGATCTGCAAGGTACGACTCCCGGCTGGCACCTCCTCCCGGTTCCACCTCGAACCGATCGCCTAGATAATCCAGCGTGGACTTCGTGATGTGAACACGGCTTGTCATTGGAGGATGAAAAAGGAAAGAAAAAATAATCCTCACTTTTACGTAACAAAAATAACGACTGGTTACGCTCATTTGACGCTGGGAATGTGTTTGATTTTTTTTATTTGATGTTCTACAGAAATAACAACTTCTTACCCGGCAACGCCTCCGCTCTCCATGTGATTCGCCAGGGTGACATCGTCGCTCCATACGTCAAACTGCCACTTGCGCAAACCGAGCACACCGCATAGGACATTGCCGGTGTGGATGCCGATTCGCATGTCCACGTTGAATCCGGTTGCTTCCCGGACGAATCTGTTAGACAGGGTGGGATGGAAAAAGTAAAAACTCAGATGCAGTCAATTGTGGTACGATCAGAGAAGAGGCTGGGACATTAAAATGACGGTGCAATAATTGAATTCAGGTTGCCATTAAAAGTTGTTTTTAACGAACGGACTTCGTAGCGCTTTGCCTCAAACAACTGTCCGAGTGAGTGCATTTGCCTGGTTGCCTGCACCCAATGCACAGCTTTATTATTTGATTGCAAAGTTTGAGCAAAGTCCGTCAGGGTATTGTAGTCTACTTGAATGCTGTTTTAGCTTTTAGTGGAAAATTTGCTTCCAGGTGAAGCTTCACTTAGCAAGTTAGAGTGAGTAGTTAGCATCGAATCGTTCTGGTAATTTGTGCATAATCGAACGCAATATGAAGTTTTGTGACGCTTAGTAATTACGTGTTCTGCTTATTCAGCAGAAGGTCTAAAGTTCCATACCAGGCTTACACCTGTTCCTTGCCAATTGCTGCTTTGCCTCTTTTTATCCCCACCAGTGCCGGTAAAAATCCAATAATCTGCATTCAAATGAGCTGAAAATGAAGACAACCTTAACGGACAGAGCAACTGTCTTCGTGAATTTGAATTTTGAACTGACAGTATTCTCTTGACCAAAGCAACCCTTGGTTTTGGAGTCATTGTTTGGTTTTGTTCATGGGCGATGGAGGTTCATTATCGTCTGTGCTGTTGTCAATATCAACTTTCAATAGCATGTAGGTGGGGATGATTTCGAGTATTAAATGAAGTAACAATATTTCAAGCTGGATAATGCATTAGGTCCTAAGTAACAAAGAGACTCTTTTCATCGAATTTCTCTTTGCGTTCCTGCGGCTATGTAAAAACATGTTCAAGTTTATAAAAAGTGTCATTAAGGATCCAATACGTCAAGAGCATCAGCAAATCGTTTAATATACAAACTATTAACGAAAGATGTTACTTAGGACCTAGTGCATTGTTCAGCTTGATTTGTTTCTGTTGATGTAGAACATAATGTGTAATTTTTTAGGCGCAGATCGATAGGTGACATTTACTGTTACTTGAAATTATGATAGTAGAGGGCAGTAAGACTCTGTGATTAACACTATTCAAAATAATCATATAGATGTAGAAGGAGATGTTCGCTTCTAACCATGAGGCTCCAAGAGTGAACAGTTATGTTTGCTAGAAATGAAAGATATGGAGAGAAAGTGTTGATAGTTCCGTCATTGTACGGCAGGTTGTGAAAATTGAATAGAAGTATTGGTTCAAGTACTGCTATATCCAAGTCTTTCGCTCGATTTTTAATCATTGTATTTAATTTTCACAATCTGCCATACATTGACGGACTATCAACGCTTTCTCTTGGTATCATTCATTTCTATCAAACATAATTGTCCACTCTTGAGGCCATACGGTAATGAGCCAAATTCTTCTTCTACTTAAACTGTTATTTTGATTTTTGACGTTCTGTTGTTATTCAAATAATTTAAAAAATCAAAGTATTCGTAAAGCTTGCTTCAGATAGAATTGGAACAAAAACAATTGCCTGTATTTCAGTTATTTATTATTGAATTCAAGATCTTTTTTTATACATATGTAGCGTTTTATTCATACTTTTAAGAAAAAATACGGACAAAATTATTCGTCATGGTTTCGAAGAAATTCTCGATTTTTTCCTGTAACACGGCTCATTAGGCGGCGCACACCTTCTTCGTCCATCGTTTTAGCTATCTTATTCCACCAGGTCTTCATCTGATTGATGTCTTTGACAACCTTTCCCTTTGCCTTGAGTCTCCTTTTCATGATTGCCAGAATTTCTCAATAGGGCGGAACTGGGGGCAGTTGGGTGGGTTAAGGTTTTTCGGAACAACCTGGACCCCTTTCTCTGCATACCATTCTTGAACGATTTTGCTGTAATGACAGCTTGCCAAATCTGGCCAAAACATTACGGGATGGTCGTGGGATCGAATGAACGGCAAAATTCGTTTGGAGACACTCTTTTTGGTATAGTTCCGACGTCATTGTCTTATTTGTAACGAAAACTTTCGTTTTTTGCCACAGCTGCAAATGCCCTGCCAAATCATGAATTTTCGTGCAAATTTGTCGGCAAAAACAAATTTAAATTTGGCTGGAACATCCCCCCGAGCCGTTGCCAAGTAAAATTTTTGACCTGGGATTTGCCCGAAGTCAGCCTTGACATAGGTTTCATCGTCCATCAGAAGACACCCGTCGAACTTGGTCAGCACCTGGTCGTATAGCTTCCGAGCACGGATTTTGGCCACACTATTCTGTTTCATGGTCCGATTTGGCTGTTTGCTAGCTCGACACGACTTGATTCCTTCCCGGAGTCGAGTTCTCCTCACGGTACTATGGGCAGCACCGAATTTTCTGACCAAATCACGGTCCGATAGATTGGGATTCCTCTTAATCGTCTTCAAAATCTTACCACGCAGTTTCCGGTTGACAGTTCCACTCCGACGATTGGCTTGAGGCTTCCGAGTCGTCGTCAATGTTTCCTTATACCGTTTGATAACGCGCCATACGGTATTTCTGGGCAATTTCAGCTGTTTAGCTAGCCTAGATGCAGACCACAATGGATTTTCCAAATAACTGTGCACAATTTTTTCCCTTCTTTCGGCTTCCATGTTGATTGTTTACAAAGTACAGTCGATTTGCGGAATGTCAAAAATACATACGTGAAGCTGACAAAATTCCCGACACGTGGGCGCCAAGAACATTCAAATCCGTCCACCAGGAGCGCCACAATATTAGCAAAAGTTTGTTCCAATTCTAAATGAAGCAAGCCTTAGCCACTCAAATACCTTTTCGGTATTTTCGTACCTTGTTCGGGGGTGAGATTCGAACTTGTGACTTTGGCGTGAGAGGTATGGATGTTAACCATTACGTTGGAGTCACCTCCAATCGTTCGAATTTAACTTCATCATTTATTAGGGTGTTAAAACAACTAGCAAAATCAAAAGGGGGCTATTTTTTACAAATATTATGACAAACAGACAGATATTTGCATAGGCTATTCTTGCAGAGGGATACACATGGGCAATAATTTCAATCGTCGATTGGAAATTCCATCATCACGATTTAGAGAAAAAATCATACACATATATTTTGATACATTCCCAATACATAAGTTTGAATAATTTAGATTTTGTATTGTTTCAAATATATCCACACGTTTGACGTCTTCGACAAACTTTATCATTTTTTTAAAGCATACAAATTTGTTGAAGATACCACATCACTAAAAAGACTTCTTGAAAAAAATGACTTATGTGACATATATGCGATTAACACAAACAAACCCGAAGACATGAAGTCTCTATCTCTTAATTACAATGAGGTATCATTTTTTCCGTGTTTTAGCTGCCCTGTCTGACTGTGGGGCGTCCAATTCCAGTGCTCAACCATCGCTTTGCTGTAGCAAATGTTTTGATCTCGTCAACTTCAGACTCCCGTAAGCACTTCTTCTTTTTTTCCTAGAGTTTCAAGCTTATTGCTTCTGCAGTGTTCTAAATGCACTTCTACAGTTAATAATTAAGAACTTTCGATGCCAGGTACAATTTTTGCATAATTATGATTGTGTGGCAAGTATAATCATTCTCTATGCTAAGGGAGTCAACGAAAAATGTCTAGACCTCACCGGGAATCGAATAGAGCCACCTCCAGCATGGTGTTGCTTTGCAGCCGTGACTTTACCGACTGAGCTGCGGGTGGACCAGATCTTGCTACTCTCATAGCTGAGGTAATCAACATCCTGTAAACATACAAGACCTGATCGGAATCACGTCATGCTGGCGTAGTTCTCATCTTAAAATATTGACCATGAGTCTATCAGCAGTGTGAATTAGAAAGCTTGCTCCCCGAGTGGCAAACCTTATAACATAGCAAATCGCCTTTCCGTCGCCAGGTCGACAAAATTTCCACCAAATACAACATATTTATCAGACACATTGCTGCTCCGTTATTGCCAGATCAGCCACAGAGAACCAATGGTAGGTGGGTGTAACATACATCCTCACTGTGTACACTGGTGATACCAAATTGAGAAAAATTCGGAAGTCAATACCAATCCATGCATCAAGTCCAAAGTAAGTAACTGAAAAACGCCTCCCACGCTAAACCATCGCATCTTAATCCGGAAAAACGGACATAATCTTTAAAGCAAATATAACAAGGAACAAGAATCCAAAAGCAGTGCTACTTGACTACGTGGCCTTGCCTCCGGTCAGGCTTCTATGAAACAGGAAAGGACACCTAACAACTTTTCATCAGCTCTTTCGCCTCTGAGCCTCACTCATGAACTCATATCTTCTTGATCTTTCCCAAGCAGCATACATCTGCCGAAATAGGTTGCAGCAACTTGATTGTAACTCAAATCAGTTGCATAGCAGTTACTTTAGCTTATTTGCAACAAGTGTGCTATTAGAGTTATGATATATCACAAATTACTTCAAATATTCCGAAAACTTAAAGAATTAAAAAAAATCTGAACTTTTTGAAGGCTCTCAATTGATAAGTTACAAGGAAAAGGTTACAATTTAACCTAAGATTTTCGAACTTTCTTTTCTTTCTTTATAAGTCATAAGAAAAGGAAAGAAAGTACGGTTAAAAACTATGATAAATGAAAATAAACCGTAAGAAAGTAAGCAAAAAATCGTTTAATCGACAACATATTGTTTTCTTCCCTAAACCAACGAAATCATCATACTTCTCATTTGATTTAGATTATTAAAAAAATTGGAGAGATCAAAGTTTACCTCGCCGAAGTTTGTCTCGCGGTTTGATTTTTCAGCTGAGTTTTTTTTCCTCAAATTTTAAATAGATTTATATTGATATTAAACAGTTAAAAATGTGCCGTCAACTTGATGTGTGAAGGCTTATACAACTTAATTCTTTAGATTCGAGTTTCAGTAGTGAGTGAGCTTTTGTTGCGGAAAATGGCAGTTGCTATTTAACGAATACAATTCTACCAGACGGACGCGAGAAAACCGTACCCGAGTAGGACACAATAACAAATGAATACCTAATGTTGATTTTTGATAACTGGCCTTGGTATTATAGAGATCAGAATAAGAGATAAAACACCTTAACAAAATACCTAAGAATTGCAAGCAAAATATCTTTCGAATAACAAAACTTTTTATTCTTACCTCAATTCGATATTCGCATAACATTGTGGAAACAATTTTATGGTATTATCCTCAGGTATTTTACCTCTTAATCTGGGCTCTTAAATACCAAGGCCAGTTATCACGTTATTCGTTCTTGCTCGGGTAGGCATACCCCTACACGAAGGTGTGTCGCCGGCTGCCAAGGAAAACAAGACGATGATGAGGTAGCTCATTGGAATCCGAAAACACGAGAACATCACTCGGAAAACCTTTGGTGAAAAGTACGTGCTCAGTGGTCAATAAAGCCTGTCCACGTTAATTTTCGGACACCAAATCAGTAGATGCAATAAAACAATTGCACATAATTAAACAAAACCAATTGTTCATTTCACAATAATAGATTTATGTCTTCATTAGAGACAGTTGATTAAGATGATAATCCTTATATTTGTAAAATTCTCCAACTTTCTGTGCTACAACCGCCATCAGGTTCCGTACGGTATCCTCAGAAACGCCCGCTGTGACGATTCTCCATCTTCTTTTGAAATCATCGGTACCATTTGCTTTCTTCTTGGTTTCGCTGAACTAGAGCCCGTTACTTCTCTATTGGGCGAAGTTCTGGACAGTTTGGTGGTTTGGCTGTTTTTTGAACGTACATGACTGTAGGAAATATGATAGGCTCAGTAAATTAATAAAAAATAAATAAAACTGCAATACGTAATTTGTTTCAGTGTCATCCAACGATAGAATCATATCGGTTCCGTTACTTTCTATGCAGTAGGTACAGAGCGCTCATACGATGTCTGAATGAGAGAGTGAATCTACATATGTGAGTGAGCGAAGCAAGCGCTATGACTGCTTTGCTTACAGTCTCGAATGTAGGTCAGAGAAGCTTCAGAAAATATTAGGTGAGAAAGTATTAGTGATTGCTCGCTTTCCACCACGAACTACGAACGGTGGCCGATCTACAAGTACAGGAGCAAGGGCTAGAGTGCTCCGTTGTCGGGCCGATCGTTGAGAGAATTTGTGATGCCAAGAGAAGGAGAGAATCCAAGTCTCACGGACGAAAGGTTACGCCACGTTCAGAAAAAATCGGAGTTTTTGGACGTACGTAGTAGAAATCAGACGTTCCGTAAATCTACACGTCGTACGATAGGAAAAATGAACAGCGGATACGACAATGGCGCAAATCACGCTCCCAAAAAGTAAGTATAGTCGTGTAGTGAATATGACGGTATAATTGAAACAATTTGTGTGAAATTTGGCAATATTCAATTATTTATTTCCTTTGGAAGTAAATATATTGATCTTGTCTCCGATGCTTTCGGAGAAAGTGGACGGAAAGCGTAATTATTGGCAGTATTTCGATCCAAAATCTGCACATCTGAAAGATTTTTCCCTGCAAAAATGCGTATTTTTTGCCATGAGCATCTGTGCAAGCTCCACTATCCCTATAGCTCCCCTGTGAGGGATTTCAGCGTCTTCGAGAAGGCTGTATAAAAAAGAAGAAGACGTTTGAGCGCGTCTATTCATTCGGTCTCTGTGCCTCTGTGCAGGGACCGAAAGATTATTAAGCCAGTGTGCGTGGGAAAAAGTGAGTTAAAATACGCTTGTGTGCGTGGTTTTTAGCTAGCTCCCCTTGGACGGAAACGATATTCGCCAAACACGAAATCATGCTTTCGGTCCCTGTGCCTCTATGCAGACTACGGCAATATGCGTGCGAAAAATTGAGTCAAAATACGCTTGTGTGCGTGGGTTTTAGATAGCTTTAGGAAAACGATATACGCCAAATATGAAATCACTCTTGTGATGGTCATTTCACCGTGCCTGGAGAAGCTTTAAAAATGCTCGTGTTCGATGGAACACATTACGATGATTGATTATGATTATATCAAACTAATTTGCGTGCACTTTTCAATACCAATTTTTAAGACACGGAATTATGTCATTGAATAGTTTGATTGTGTTGAAACATAAATAATTTGAACTGAAAGTAACATTATTCCGTATATGTGATCTTTTTTAGGAAAACTACACGGCCAACGAAAAAAGAACTGGAAAAAGCTCTAGACGCTGAGATCAAGCGAAACTCTATCCTGTCCGAAAGATTGAAACAAGTTAGAGCCGACAACAAGCAGCTTCGCGAATTCAAGTCACGAATCGATGAGGTCTCCAATACCATGCCTAGACATTCTACAATGCACGAGGAATATGCGTGTAATCTAAGTAATTGCGACAGAAATGTCGGTTGTTTGACAGCGTTCGGTAATATTTGAGTAAACCGATGGTTGGTTCTAGCTGATTGGATTTATTTTTGTCAACCGACAGCTTCCGGGGCTACTGTTCTTCACCGCCCAGTGCAAGTTTGATGACCCGGAGGAAGTAAGGGAGCAGAAACTTTCAGAGTTTGCCAAGAATACATTATTTGGCAAGCGATCTACTGATGTGGCAAACGGAGTGCGCCGTTTGTGACTATCGAGACTGTAAGCGGGGAGATCTACCTCAAGGAGTGTGTACAGAAGGATTCTTCTCTCTGGATCTAGCTTCGTGCCATTATTTAAATGTTGTCCTGGAGTGACATGAAGCCAACGGGATCACTTTCGTACCGAAGGATATGAACCTCCCCAACACACCGACACTAAGGCCCATCGAAACATACTGGGCCATTATGAAGCAGGCACTACGGAAGCACCCCAAGGAGGTTAAATCTGCGGAAGACATGAAGTAAAAGTGAGTTTCCGTACAGAAGAAGTTGCATCCAGATGTCGTACATTACCTAATGAGAGGAGTTAAGCGTTAGGTGCGAGCTTCGGCAAGTGCTGCAGAAATGTCGCGAATACAACGTGCCCACACATCATCTTTTCATCGATTTCAAATCAGCGTATGATACAATCGATCGAGACCGGGTATGGCAAATCATGCACGAATATGGATTTCCGGAAAAACTGACGCGTTTGATCAAAGCAATGATGGATCGAGTGGTGTTTGTCGTCTGAGTTTCAGGGACGCTCTCGAGTCCCTTCGAATCTCGGAGAGGGTTACGGCAAGGTGATGGATTGTCCTGTTTGTTGTTTAACATTACACTGGAGGGTGTGATTCGAAGAGCTGGGATAGACACGAGTGGCACGATCTTCAGGAAGTCTGTCCAACTATTTGGCTTCGCGAACGACGTTGGTATCGTAGCACGTAACTTTGAGACGATGGCGGAAACATACATCAGACTTAAGGCTGAAGCTGGTAGGATTGGGCTTGTGATTAATGCGTTGAAAACAAAATACATGAAGGGAAGAGGCTCACGAGAAGACAACATTAGCCTTCTAGCACGAGTTCAGATCGACTTTGATGAAGTCGAGGTAGTAGACGAATTCGTGTATCTGTGTTCATTGGTGACCGCCGATAACGAAACCAGCAGAGAAATACAAAGGCGCATTATGGCTGGCAATCGTGCCTACTTTGGACTCCGAAGGACGCCATGATCGAACAAAGTTCGCCGAACCACAAAGTGGATCATCTACAACACATTAGTTAGACCGGTAGTTCTCTGCGGATGGAAGATGGAACGTGGAGGAGGCGAATGAACCACGAATTGCACCAGTTGCTGGGAGAACCTCCCATCGTACATATCGCAATAATCGGTCGATTACGATGGGCTGGGCATGTCGTAAGAATGTCGGACGACAGCCTTGTGAAAATGGTTCTCGAAAACGAACCGACGGGTACAAGAAGAGGAGGCACGCAACGTGCAAGGTGGATCGATCAAGTAGAAGGCGTCCTGCGGACCCTCCGCAGACAGCAAGGCTGGCGAGTGACAGCCATGGACCGAATAGAATGGACACAACTTCTGTGTAAAGCAGAGGTAAAGTAAGGTAAGGTAAACGAGCTTACGGTTATGGTATTGAAAATAAATTAAATAAATATGCTAAATCTTACTAATGGGTTTAACGTATGAAAGTTTGAGAAGGATCGGTCAACTAGGTAATTCTTTACAGCGTTTTTAGATTAGATTAGAGTAGATTAGATTAGATTAGGTTAGATCAGATTTGATTAGATTAGATAAGATTTATTTCCTAATAAGTTTGTTATCTGCTACCTATGATACATTTGCAGGTAATTACTTCATTGTGTAGAAGAATGTTTTTGCTTATTTTATTTTAGGTATTAAAAAAATAACTTCAATGAAAAATAAAAAAAATAACGGATTTTATTTTTAATCCGTAAGCTAAAAATAAGAGCTCACAAAGTATACGCGTTAGTGGCTGCTATATCAATACAGTAAAATTGTAAATTATTTGTTCTCTAATATAGATGAAGCTTCAGAAGAAACTTTGCTATAGACAAACTGGCCAAAATGCTCCGTTCTGGAGATCACAAATAATTGTTTTGACTCGCCAGATTGAATTTCAGGTCCATAGTGCAGTGCATGCATTTCTATGTTTTAATCGTGACTTTATACGTTTGAGTGACCCGTTTTCGTATGAGTGATCGTTACTTTAAGCTTTGCTCTTTGATTGAAAAGTTTTACTGCACTGATATATTTGAAAATTCGAGTAAAGACCAAGACTCATCTTCAATAGATGGCACAATTTAATATTTAATAAGCTTATAATCCACTTAGAATTTCAGTGATTCACGTAAACAAAGGACAACGAAAATACACTACAGCAACACAGAATGTGGTGGATCGTACTTACCGTATCGCTTCAATCATCTGCAGCCCCATGTTGACACAGTTGGCAGCGTGCTGGGGCCGAGATACTGGCAGTCCGGATACACAGTAGTAGCAGTCGCCCAGAATTTTTATCCGCAGGCATTGATTCTCCTGGGGGGATTGCAGGGTCGGCCGGTGTAGAAGATTGGTACGAGAAAGGAAGAAAACAAGCAAAGAACAAATTGATACCGATCAGAAATGAGAAACCACGCTGGTTACCATCATCGTCCATGGCTGCTGGTGAGTCGTTAACAGAGATCTTCAGGGCAAAATTAAATAAATAGAATAAACAACAATTTCAACCGATTTGACGACAGCGGAGACGGGGTGCGGGAACTAAGTGGAGCAGATAATACTGCCATGGTGTTTGATTGGATAAGATTTGATTAGCTTCAAATTGGAACGATGCTGGCGATTGTGTAATCGCAATTTGAGAAATTTAATCGGTTATGCTGTTGGTTGGACGGCGGGGGAGGCTGGAAGTTTGGTTCGGAGAAGTGTAATTTATATTGTTGGTGGATTTGATGGGGTTTTGAGCAAGTTAACAGTGGGTGGTTATTAGCGCTGTTTGTGCAGGGGGTATCTCGAAGCGCAGTTGGCAAACTTGCATCTAGCTCAGAAAACACCATTTTTAAAGCGGTTGAGTTGAAACCTCTTTCTGATCTACAAATGAAATATGAATAACGTCAAAAATATCTGGATTAGAAAGCTTGATGAGCGGAGAGTCCTATTAAAAAAAACCTAAATCATTCGTTAAGGAAATGAATCATGACGTGCTACATTTATTCGTAAAACGTTAAAGTATTCAGAGATTTCCTCAAATTTTCCTCAATTTTAAACAGTAATTTTCCATCCAGCCTGAAGAAACTAATTGGATCAGCAGCAGCTTCATGTCTAAATATTTCCCTACTCTTACACGTCAGCAACAGATTAGGCGTGTGTTGAAATCTTTGTCTACAGCAAAGAAGAGTCTTCCCCATCACAGCAAGTAGCTTCATGACATGCGGTATGACAGCAAATTAACAAACTAAAAGATGAACCTCCCATTCGGTACTGGTATGCCAGAGGATGGAAGATTGTACACACTTACTTGTGCAATTTGGTCAAACCGTCCGAACAGCTCGTTGAGTGTTTTGACCAAGTCAGACGCCGTCAGTTGCTCCGAGAGGGGTGTGAAGTTAACAATGTCAGCATACAGGATGGACACGTTGTTGTGCCGTTGTACGTGCATTTCGTGGAACCGGGTCTGACTCTGACCACCGGCTGTTTGACAGGCGTCGGCCATTTTCAGCATTATGCTACGCTTCACTTCCGCTGCTATGTAGGCCGGTATTACGCTCAGCAGGAGCTGTTCTTGCTGTTCTCGCTCGCATTCCAAGCGAACTCGTTGCTCGATTCCGATACGGGTCCCATCGACGGCATCGATATGGGCTGCGTCAGACATGATACGATAGTATAGGCCCGAGATGGATGCCGACGCTAGGAATATCAACTCGCCCAGTAGCTGCGGGAAAAAGTATGCCGGAAGGTCCTGTACTCCGGCCCAAAGCCGATAGCCTATGTGCACTAGACACAGGATTACCGCCAGTACTACCGACACCGGCCAAGAGATGGGTAGCATCGTGTGGACACCCTGCCGAGAAAGAGAGATAGTATGAGTGCACAGACAATCCAGATAATGGAGGGTCATTTAGAGGATGATTGCACGTAAATTGCATTGGTGATAGAATGAGAAAAACATGAAAATGAATGCTGTTGACGGGCGATGCTGCGTTCGTTCAACTGTTCACCATTGCGGGAATTACTCAAAGCTGCTATTTGGAAACTTGAATAAACTTGATTCTGAAAGATAAGTTAATATTTGCTTCTTAATTTTTTTTAAAGGAATGTGAACCATTTACTCCACGTCGAAAATATTCACTCCGCTGTCTCTCACAACTCAAGCACAAAAAATCATCACACGGATAGCTATCCACTAGCCAACCACATGAAAAATACACTAACATCAAAATGCTGACCATCATTTTTTTTCTATGTTGCCCCACTGCCCTGTGGCTCCGGTTGAAATTAAAAAGGAAATTTAACAGAAAATGCAAATTCATTACGCTGGCTGCTATTCGCCAGGACAGCATCCTATTTTCTTGTTTTATCATGGGTGCTAAGCTCAAGCTAAGTGACAAAGTGATAGCACCCTGCCGGGAGGCTGGTTGAGATTGTTTGCATTGCAGGCCATCGGCTTTGTCGTCATCGGGTTGCAGCATTACACTCCAACACTGCGGACGGATCATTCTGATGCTGTTGAGCTTCATCGCATCGCTTGGCATTGTTTTGAGCTTCCCGAGAGAAAGACAAGCAGCAGTAGAGCATCTGTTTGTTTTTCCATGTAGAATGGAAAAACAAAAGTCAACAGTGAGTGGTGGGTAGCAAGCTTTGGGTTTTTTTTTTAAGTTGAGGTTATGAAACGCTTTGGAGCTTTTTTATTTGATTTTTTATGAGCTATGTGGCTGTGGAGTATCTTAGAAGAACACATTCCATGACGAAGTCATTCCATGAAGCAATTTGAATTGCATGAGTGTTTTTCTGTTAGATTGTGCAAGCAGGACAAATATGTTTAACGGTGAAAATGGATTTTCCATTTCTTATCAATCCAGTGGAACTTTGCTTCTCTCTTTAACATTTATCCGCGGAAAGTATTTTGGGTGAATTTTAGGGAGAATCAAATACTTTAAGAACTTTGGAAGAATCATAAACTAAGATTATAATTATTTTGCACTGTAGCTGTCAAAACATCGTTTTTTGAGCTTGAAAGTTAAAGATGTCACCGATGTTCATTAGGCAAGATAAGACGGTAAGACAAGAGGAGGATGGGTACAAGTAGCTGTCGATTTGTCGATTAAAAATCAGTAGTTGTTGTGTTGTGTTGGATGTAGATATAAAATATATTTGGGTAGTTTTAGATGCTGGAGTACGGCATATCAACGTGGGAGAGGCATTCCAGGCATCCCCAGAAATTGATCCTGATCCAATATTTACAATTAATCTGAAACTTGGCAGACTTCTTTTTTTATTAAAAAGATGCCACTTTGCCATACACGCCAAGATGAGAGTACCTAAAATTAGGCATGGTTGAGAAAACCCAAAATAACGGTGAAATTAAACTATAATCAACAGTTTTTTTTACTGACAGTTGGGTAATTTCCAATATTGGACGTTATTATTTACCCAAAATTGAAAAAAAAAATTCGTCACTGAAGCAATGCGGTCGTCATATTGTCCTACGCAAAAACGTAATTGTTTTTCTTATTGATCTTTCAATAACTAAGGCCTGTACTCGAAAAAAATGCACCATTTTTATCCGTGTGTAACTTTTTTGTCTGGGTATAACTAGTTTGGAGTGAATTGTTCACATGTGCAAAATTTCATAGCAATCAGTGGTTACTGAGATGTCATCGAAACAAGAAGAACATCGCAGGAGAGTTTTGCGTGCCGTCATGGAAAATCCGACTGCGACCATGAGATGGATCGGAAGACAACTGGGAATCACCCATACAACTGTGTCTCGGGTGGTAAAATCGTTTAAAGAGTCCCAGACGACCGAGCGGGGGACTGGAAGTGGGAAAAAACGAAGACAGCTGACCCTGTGAAGGCTCGAAAGGTGTTGGATTGTTTCAAGTGTAATACAAACATTTTGATTCACGACGCGGCTTTAAAGGCAAAGTGCTCATCACAACGGGAACCGTTAACAGCGTAATTTACTGCACCGAGTGCCTCCAGAAGTGTCTGTTGCCCTTCCTGCGGTCTCACGGAGGCGAGACATTATTTTGGCCGGACCTGGCATCATGCCATTATGCGCGATCGACGTTGGATTGGTACAGAGACAATAAGGTTGTTTTTGTACCAAAAACCACCAACCTCCCAAATTCACCAGAGATTCGTCCGATGGAAAGATTTTGGGCCATAATGAAGGCCAAAGTTTGAAAATCGTTCAAAGTGTTTTAGAACGAGCTGGAGTTGAAGAAAATATTAACGAAAGTGACCAAAAAGGTCGGCTCCAACATTGCACAAAATGTAATGAGGCGTCTTAAGGGAAAGGTGCGGGCTTTCAGCGATGGAAAAAAAATTGAATAAATTAACAATACCAAAACATAATCCATATGTATAAGTACACTGTCCGAAAGTTTCAAGAAAATCCGACGTAAAATAATTTTTTGGCGAACACTTTTGTCTGGTACTTTTTTCGAGTACAGGCCTTATTTTATTCATGTCCCAATATTTAGAGCAACAACTCTTGCATTCTTTTTTTATTTAAGCTCCGACAGATCCTTGTGGACCAACGTGAATCCCGAGGTGCAATTCAGCTTCATGCCGGAGCGAAAAAATAAACGTGACAAAATGTTGAGTCGATGCTGAAATTTTTTTGGCTGTATTGGAGGAATCCCCGTAATGCAAAAGTGAGGTTAAACGTCTTAGCTTAAGTTTTTGAAAACATGTTTTTTCGAGCTGTTTCAGCAAAGCAATTGGTGATAAAAAGAGTAGAAAATCGTCGTTAATGACGATACTGACCGGAATGCAGTTTAAAAACTAGAAGGGACAGTCTAATGGGGTTGTACGCAAACTTAACGTAGGACTACGAAGCAATGTGCAATCTAGATCGGTTGATTGTTTAAAGAGTAGCCGAAATTGGTTTCCTTCCAAATTGAATTCCCATACACTCAACGTTCGCATTATAACCTTTATTATTTGATATAGCCTGTCTTGGTACCTAAATTCATACATCTTGCTTTCACTGGAAATAATATGTATGACATATGATATCAAGATACTGTATCAAGTAATATACCTTGCAGTGCGAATGAGTTTTGTTCATTTGGGAAACTTTTACTCAGGTGGCTAGTTTCATTCAACTCCAATTGCATACGGTTTCTACTAGGCCTATGTGTGTATAACACTGCTAAAAGTGCAAATGTCAAAAACATTACGGCTTCGGCACACGAAAGATGTTTTTCACAATCGACCACCCTGTAACCCAGCCTCCAGCATTCCGAAACACATGTCAATTTTATTTTCCAGTTGTTTTGTTGGCCCTGAAAAGGGGCCATTTTAGGTTCGAGGGACAGCTACTACCACCACCTCATTTCGTCATGAAGCTGGTTTACTTGACCATGGCTTCGGTTTGCTCTGAAACCTCGTGTTTGGCTAGCTCTCCCGACAGCATGATCGAAAGGCGGTTTGAATTTCCAGCGACGTCAGGGCCATCCGCCAATTGTTTTAAGTCAGTCGGGCAGGTACGCTTTCAATCCGCTCGGAAATGTCATTTACGAAGCTGTTCATAATGCTTATCGCTTTGAAGCAAACGACAGAATCGGGTTAAAATGCTTCAGCACCCGGTAGATGAGGTGCTATACTTTTCTTCTTCCGAACCTTGCCGCTGGAACTGTTTGCCTCCCGCGATGGTGGAGCGAGAATGCTCCATAAGAGCATATTCTGTTGATATGATCGACCACCTGGAAATCCTTATCCTTATTGCGTTGTAGATGGTTGTGGTCTGTTTGGGAATTCAAAGACTATTATTGCTGATAGGAGTGTAGCTCGAAATAGTGCTAATTGAACGATAGACCAGCATTGGCAAGTAAACATGTAAGCAATTCTATTGTTAACTCTTTAGATAGCATTTGGTGGCCCTGCAAAGAACCGTTTGGTTTTAATAATGATACGGTCCCGGTTGTTTTTTTTACGATGAATGAGGGCCACAATCTTTAACGCGTAGCAGACAACTATGGAACCACATACTTGCATATGCCATATTTCACTTTCTCAAAATTATTTGATTCCTATCGAATGATTGAAATTTTAAACAGCACAAGATAAATAATCAACCCAACAAACTCTTTAGTTAACAAACTGATTTGGTCGTCCTAAAATGGACGGATTTAGTTGACGGGGGAGAAATAGTTTGCGATTCCACTTGAGCTTTTCGTGATTTTTTTCTCGGTACGGGTGGCTTTTTCCCACCAACTTGCAGGCTTCAGCAGCCATGTTTCTCGCAGCGAGGTTGAGGGGAGCATCTGCAAGAGCAAACTGCATCAACGCCTGTCTGGGCAACGACTGCTCGCCAGTGAAACCTCCAGGGTGCTTGCTGCCGCTAACTGCCTGCGAACAGCCAGTTTACAGCTCCACGACTGTTGTAAGGCTGAATCTGCTTAGAGCTGGTATGTTATGGCGTCGGATGCTATTGCACAAAATAAGGCGGTACCAACGAAGGCAGTGTGATACAAATTGCATCAAAGGGGACGAACTTTAGTCATTGTGCCACAATAATTAGTTTTAATTAGTGCACGATAGACGGATGATTTTCTTAACAGAAATATGCCTAATTTGTTTGCCACTGACACCAACTAATCCGGTATGCACAACAAGGAACTATGACGAACTCGGTCTCTGAAGTGTCGCAGTTCGGCTCGAATTATCCTTTCTAGAATTTCGTTCGTTACTTGTTCAACGTTCTTTGTGATATACTTCGGGACGCGGCGTTTAAGGAATGCTATGTTCAGCCGTGACGCGGTAACTGATTTACAAACAGCACAAGAGAAAATTTCAACCAAACTCCTTAATTAGTAAACTGATTTGGTCGTCCTAAAAAGGACGGATTTAGTTGATGGGGGAGAAAATAGTTTGCGATTCCTCTTGGGCTTTCTTTCTTCGTTCAGCTCCTCATCGGTGTGGCTGCAGGTGACGTGGGATGATTCTGGTCTTCATCTTTTCACAGGCGGCGTTTTCTACAACGTACTCCGTCAACACGCCTGTCGCATTCGAATGCACAGCAAGAACTGGTGGTTGGGCTTCGGTCGTTCCCACATGTTTCAGATTCGCTGGCACGGTTACTGTGGCAGAATGAACCAATCAGAGTGTGGCACAAATATGACGTCATTTTCGACCAATAGCTCTGTGCGTTCAGAAATGTTTCTTGTAAGTACTTTTTAATTGGTTTAAACAAATATAATGAATTATGTATTTCGAATGAAATACTTATCGTAAAATTTCTGTCGGCCAGACAGGAGATATTATCGTTCAATGTCTCCAAACCCGCGTAACGCTTTCAATATCAGGAATTTTAGAACGGCGCCCTTATGAGCATGCGCATGAACATGATTGACCGCCCACGGATGCAATTCCGTTAGTGCCAGATCAGCTGTATTTGCACAAAGAACCAACAGATGATGTTTAGGACACTAACATACATCTTCAATGTGTAAAAACTGGTGACCCATTATAAAGCAAAACCGGCGCCGGCCGTGTCCGAATGCTGGTCGAGGAATGGGAAGGAACGTGTTGACATGATACTCGCTTTTTAGGAAGCCGAGATATCCTCTGCACTTCCACAAGAAATCACTGGGATGTTGGATAGTTGAGGATAGGTTTTAGATACTACGATGTTTAACATCACTGTAGCTTTACTTGGTTTTCTCCATACCTCCATATCCATATACATAACCGCCTACCTTATTTTTTTTTTTGAATAAAGAAAAAAACATTGTTGTAATAAATTTGATTATTTGTTTCTCCTTAAGTGCTGAATTCGAAATACTATTCCGAATGGATAAATTTTTATATTGCATATATTTTTTGAAGCATTCTGTGAAATAAAACTACAGAAAAATATCCAGTTTTCAGTAAAAAGTTACGATAAAAATCGTCAATTTTGAACGTTTATATGCCTTACGTGCCTTCAATACTAATACCCAATATAAGGTAATCTAAGTTTACGCATTATTTGGGTATGTGCCATTTTGAGCGATTATCGGTAATTTTTAACGATCTCTTGGTATTCTCATCTTAGCGTGTATTTATTGGTCAACTAAAGGCAATCGTCACAGTGTATATTTTTTTCCGCACAGAAAAAAATAACGAATTTTAACAGACACGTAAAATTTCACTTCGTTCAATTCCAAGCCAAAACAAGCGTAAACAACGAAAATGTTTGCCATTTTTCATACGCCATACAACAGACCTGATGCAGGCAATATTTAGCTTTAATTTACATAAAATATCTTATTTATGTCTGCCAAATCTAGCCTTCTCTTCATGTGCTCTAGATAACGCAGAAAATTAAATATATCTTTAAAATTGTGCAATTTTTGTTTTCATTCAATCACATCTGTACTATTCTGATGGATTGCTTTATGACAGCTTAATTGGTTCCCAATTTTCTATCTGCTATTAATGTTGAAAATATACACTAGATCCCAAATACCTTAAAAAACCAAAAGGTGGTCATACCTACAAACAGTAGAGAGTCGTGTAAGTCTGCGCATTTTTCTGGAGCAATTCAATTGGTACATTAGAGGGTGTTTCGATCATAATTTGGTCGACTTAAACATGACGCATTTCCTTTCATCGTGCATTAAAAAATTTTGCACGCCCTTCATTTTGAAGATTTGTGCGTGTAGCACGATGCCTCAAAAAAGAGTTGCCCGCTGTTTCGAGCGGAACCCCAACATCTCCGTCCGAGGTGTCGCAAAGAAGCTGGGAGTGGCGCCGTGGATAGAGCTAAGAAAACCAGTATCTTACAGAAAAAAGGCCATGGAGTGGTATGCTGCCAACAACGTTCAAGTGATGCCCAAGGACAAGAACCCTCCCAACACACCAGAGATCCACCCTATCGAACAATATTCGGCCATCGTCAAGCGGAACCTTAAGAAGACTCAAAAAGCTGTTGTGAGCGAGAAACAGTTCAAGGCAAACTGGCGTTCTGCGGCGAATAAAGTGGACAAGGGACTGTACAGAGTCTCATGGCAGGTGTTAAACGAAAGACCCGGCAATTCGAATTTGGCAAAAAGGAAGCTTAGCTGAATATTTCTGTTGTATTCTGTATCAACTGAACATGAAAAAGAAAAAGAATTTGACTTATTAATAAAAACTTTGATCGACTCACACACACATTACTGTTTGACCAAATTTTGTTCGGAACACCCTTTACTCCTTTAATATATAGAGGAAAGGCTTGTAAGATGGAACGGCTTGTAAGATGGAACGGCTTGTGAGATGGAACAGCACCACTTTTGACATTCACAGGGATAACATTATCGCGCTGACAAGTGTTAACCTCATTTTTTTACTATTCTTCAATTTTAATTTGCTTTTGGAGTGAATGCACTCATTCCATTTAGGTCTTTCAGGTTTAATTGTTTGATAGTGTTGGCATTATTAAAATAGCGATTATTTCATGTGCTAAAAAAATGGACATTTCACATCGATATCAAAAGGTTAACATTTGTGTTGGCTAGCATTTTTGGTGTAGTTTTATGATCCAAAGGCATTTCCAAACAAATTGTTGTGTGAATATTTTTTTGAATGTTTTGTGTTTATAGCGTCATGTTTGTAAGATGGAACACTGTTCGGCTTGTAAGATGGAACGCATTTTTTTTCGTTTTAAAACATACGAATGATATTTTTAATGTTTGGAAATAACATGGAATCAAAAATAAATTGAAATAAAACAATAAATTTTTTGAAATTGCAATTTCGAAAACCTTTTATTTTGGATGACTATAAATAATCAGTCCTGTGGGCCAATTTGGAGTTTTTTAGTTCCTCTTTCGAAAGATCCTCGAAAAAATAGAAATTATACATGTTACGAGCAAAAAACGAATCGTGTTCCATCTTACAAGCCATATTTTGAACTTGAAATTTTCCTTGGTTTTCGAAAATAGGCCATAACTTTTTCTTTGATGACCATCAACAATCAGTTTTGGAGTTGGAGCCTGTTAGTTCATCTTTCGAAAGATGTCTTTGGATCTCCAAAAAAATAAAAATTATACATATTACGAGCAAAACACGGATTGTGTTCCATCTTACAAGCCTTTCCTATATATCTGTACATAACATTTTTCTTAAGAATTTCGAATGGTTTAAACATACAGTCAATCACATAGTATCCGTGGTTTTTCCGCGTTTAATCCGTCAACAATACCAATTTCAAATTTCAAGCTTTAACTACACAAAAAAGGTAATGTCAGTTTTGATGATGAATATTTCGTTTTATTACAATTACAATCAAGCTTTTTGTTTTTTTTAGAATCATGAGTAACAGAGCATATCAAATCAAATGTATTCATCCTTTCAATGATATTAAGTGGTCGCAAGAGCTGCGGAATCTTTCACTGCGTCTGAATTCAATACTGAATTCGGTTTTTTCTTTGTTCTGTTGTCTACATACAAACAAACTGGCAACTCGATACAAGAAACAGTCTGTTGCAAAAAACTCGAACCTCACAACTAGGTCTTTTTTTACATGGTTTGTTTTCGGCGATAACTTCAGAACGGATCAACTTATCGACCTAATTAAAATAACATTGTATGTTTTGGGCAAAAAGTAATCATATCGCAGATTCTCAAAATTATTACAATTTTTGGTGTAAATTAACTCACCATTTAAAAAACTGTATTGTGACAATTGCATGAAAAGGTAAAACAAGTAAGCAAAATCGAAGCAATTTAAAATGTTTATGCAAGTGAGTTTATCAACTATATTTAGTCTTTTTTATACGGTTTCATAGTGAAAGTATAACGTATCCTCACTGTAAAAAAACTTAATTGTATATATATTTTGGAAATTCGACTTTTAATCCAAAGGCTGGAGGACCACGAAAGCACGCTCGGGCGCGTGCCTGTGTGTGTGTGTTTGTGTGTGTGTGTGTGTGTGTGTGTGTGTGTGTGTGTGTGTGTGTGTGTGTGTGTGTGTGTGTGTGTGTGGGTGTGTGAGAGTGTGATGGAACTCTATTTCCTAAGCAACCAACTGAACTGATGAAACAACCGCCAAATGAACGGTACTGTGGTCCTATACTTCGCTTTTGAATTTTTGAAATTGGTCCACTGATTCTGGGAATTCCCTCAGGGAAGCGACCCTTTTTTGCCTAAGGTCAAAACCCATCATGCGTCACCTTTAATTATATGAAAATTAAGAAGAAAGTCCAACGGTCATGATATCAAAAGTCCAGAAGTACATTGCCCTCATCCGGGTTGATGTTCCGGCTACTCCCAAGAAAGTGGTCAGAATCAGATTTGGATCAAAACCCATCATGTTACCCCATATCATAACAAATAATATGAGAATTTGAAAATAAGAGCAAGGTTGAGGATACTAAGAACCAGACTAACTACCAGAACAAAGCTGATCAAATATCAAGTTTCCAGGACCAGAATGACCACATCCTGGTTCTTATTCCTAGCACTCACTGGAAAGAGTTAAAAAGGTCAGATTTTACGATAGGTGGATAAATAAAAGGGTTTTTCAAATAAATTTACATCTAATGTGAGAACGAACTCACTGTTGCAACTGATTTGCGATTCCGACTGGTTAATGCATGGTCTTCCGGAACATCGGGAATATTCGAAATATCTGAAGAGTTGTGCATCACTTTCGTACTAGAGTGACACGATTTTTACCATAAATTCTTCACAAAGGAAAACTATAGGTTACGCGCACAGCAAAATCTATCTAGTTAAAAGATGTTGAGATGTCTGAGATGTTGCTGAAAAGATCAAAACATCTTATTCTTTCGTTCAAAAAGTTAAAAAGCGGCAGGATATAGGTCGTGCAAGGTGTCGCGACCTGATCGAGGTTTCCACAAGGTGAATATAATATCTCAGGTGGTCTCAATACTGTATATATGAATTTCAGCCATGTTTAAACGCATACTAATACAATCCATACCAAGTAAAATACTGGTCTGGCATACTGAAGCTGACTACTTCACACCTATACAATAGTGCCTGTGATGTCAAATTTGTAGTTCCATTTTAAACCAAACGAGTGAAGGAGATGATTCGTTTCACACTGCCAGGCCTGTGTTCTATGCCATGGGATATGATGCATCAGGCTGCACGGTTTGCTCGTGCTAATGTTTGTAAACAAAACGTTTAGCCCATACCGTTTACATTAATTTATAACTCTTCACTCCTAGGTAAAATTGCAATCAACAGCTGTCATTATGTGCGTAATACACTATTGAGTATTCCTTACTCTTTCGCTCTACTGCTAAATCTGATCTGAGCGGGGTATCTACTCCACCCGTCTTCCCCACCAACTGAAGAAAATAGACCACCTGAGATATTAAATTCACCTTGGGTTTTCAGCCTTGATCAATTGTCTCAACGTTAGACACTTATGACTGTGCTCTACAAAATCCGTCAGATAACTGAATCGGTTTTGCACATTAACCTACTACGATTTTTTATTTGAACACTCTTCTCTGTGAATATCCTTCAGACGAGTTATAAGCACGTTCATGATAAATCACTTAAAATAGAGTAATATAATAATTCTAATTTATTTACAAACATTCAAGCACTATAACTGTTACTATAATTATTAACATTAACATTCAATTACTATATCTACCACACAAGGTAATAAGAATTTCAACAGGAACGAGATGCCAGAAATCAGTTCCAAAACAAGAGCGCGAGTTAACAACATTGCAACCAGCAGTATCACATATTTGCACAAAGTCCAGAAGGAGTTCACATCCTCATCAGCATAATTTAACAACCAGAGCAGCGATATGGACGGCGATCCACATCGGAAACCAGGATGTGACACGGCAGCATCGGTCGCCTTCGCTTAGTATCGATCGGTTAGGAGTAGGGTTTAAATATAAATAAATCAGTGAACTGTAATTGTAGTTGAAACTTTTTCAAAACGAACTCTCCGCAACCGGGAACTTAACTCGCGTACAGGTACGACAATTTGAAAATTGAGCAAGAGGGCATGGGTTCGAGTGCTACTTTAACCATGCCCTCTCGCTCAATTTTCAATACTTCTATTCTATTTCCAACCTACCGTACACTGACGGAACTTTCAATACTTTCTTTTAATATCTTTCAGTCTAGCAAACATTACTGCCCACTCTTGATGCCTCATGGTGATGAGCGAACATCCAATCCGTGAAATCAACGAGGGCGTAAGTAGACATCTTTTCCATTTACAGCCTGAAGATGATGGAGTCAACGAGTTTAAGGAAGTTATACAAACGATGAACCAGAAATATTCAGATCCAACTGCTTCCACACACTTAGAAATTATGAATTTTACACGAGACGTAATTCATGCTTGTAAAAAGTCGGAGAACGTAAAGAAAGATTTCGTGTGAAATTATGTCTCTTGAAACGGACACATACGCAATTTGACGAAAGATGTGTTCGATTGAATTTATTTTCTCATCTCTTTCAACTTATTCTTATGTGCTAAAGGACGCTGGCATGTGTCGGTCTCAGCTGACAGAAATTTACATGACATTTTGGTAGTGTGTAGGAATGAATGCTCGGGAATGTAATCGTAGATGTCGAGGTCATGGTTCATCAATAAAACAATGGAAGAATTTCCTGGTGGTGCAACAAGGATATGGGTTTTAGTGGGTCAGAAGTCGGCCGTTTCTTAAAGGTCGACCCTTGCCACATTCTGGAACAGTGCACGACGACCAAGTGCAGTATCATGACCTAAATATACACCACCAAAAATTGATCTAAATCTTGTTGCTCTGAGACAAACAAAACTGACCGGCCTATTGGACATAAGAATCGGACTAAAAAGACGAGAAAATCAATTCATCAAACACACTCTAGTTGTCTAGTTGCGTCTGTTCCGTTTCGAGACACTTAATTTCACATGAGATCTTAGTTTACGTCTCTCACGTTGATTGTATTTTATTTACTTCCCGCGCAAAATTATGTAGTCTCAAGTGTGTACTTTTACGCCACGGCGGGAAAGTTGCAACTGTGATACTATTACCTTTTACTGTCATATTTTTTTTAATAATCAATAAATTTATGTGCATCCAGGCAGACTTAAATATTTTCTAACTGTGTAATTCCAAATAAGATAAGAAAATTTTGAGCCCACAACTGTTTGCAATTTCTTTTATTCAAATTGTTTTGTTTTGTTAACACCATTTCAAAGTCAATGTTTGTTTCGAAAATGTTCAATTATTGAGAATTACCACTTTGCGAATTCTACTAGCTGATGTTGATAATTTTTCAGGGATCCGGTTTGAAACCCACTCAAACTCGAACTAGATTACCTTTTGGTACACACACTACCACATCACGCCCGGTAATCATCGATTTGGGATTTGGCGAGTACGAGTTGAATGATAGGGTCGGTCGGTTTCGGTGGGAGTACTTACCAGAATGAGTGCAAACAGTGGCAGTGGCGCTAGCTGCGCTCCAACGGTGATGGCAATGGCTCCGATGGTTCCGGTGGTAAGCATAGCAAACGAGAGGGCGGCCAGCGGCGAGTTCATTACCATCGGGAAGTGAAGTGCCACCAAAATGACACACAGCACCACCGAGGCAATGGCTAGCATCGTCAGGTCAGCCACAATCTGTAAATTAACCGGTTTTCAATATGGTTTTTGTGCAGGTCATTCCAGCCAGGGGAAAGCAAGAATAATAGATGTCTCGTTTGCCGAGATGGAGAGGTAGAAGCTTGAAAAACAATTGATGGGATGGAATGGCATAGCTTTCGTGTGCTATTGTTCGGGCTCGCATTGCTATGTAGATACCTAGACAGAGGACGATAGGATAATTTTGTCTTACCGCATTTTGCAACTGGCATAGAATGATTGATATCAGGCAGGAGAGTATCGATATTCCCAGACCGGAGATGAATAACGACTTTCGGAGCCGTTGTCTGTACCGGGTGTATAGATCGTCCAAATGGGAATTTTCTGTGAATGGAAGAAAAACGCACCGGATGAGAAAAAGGGAAAATTGGTACACCATCAAATGACAAACTTCTGCTTAAATTGCTTCCAATGGGGATATTGGTTTCAAGGGAGGAATAGAATGATTAAATATAAACATCAGTCAGACTAGAAAAATGAGAAGGCAAGGTTTTTCGTAAATTCTTCGACTGGAGAGGACACTGATTTGATTGCATTTGTCAAGTATAGTAGTGGAACAACAACACATAAAGACGCATCAAGGCCAAGCACTCGGATCTCGTGCAGATCTTTCGGTTTGGAATTATTTTAGACTTCCCTAGGCTCCCCTGGGCTGACATTGACTACATTGATCTTCACTTTCGCAAAATTTATTCAGGAAATAAAAAAAAAAGAGATTATACATCAACATCGACACTGCTACCTTCAAAGTACTCCCCATCGACTGCAACGCACTTATATTGGCGCTTGATTCAATCCTCAACACATTTTTCATCAAATTCGATTTGCGGTATGGCCATCAGCCTGAGACACGGGAATATGGAGGAAACATAGTTTCGTTCCCCATTGATTTTTGAGATCCTTGTCCCATAATAACAGTGCAAAGTTTCAGCTCGATCGGTGAAACTGTATTTTAGCGTTCGTGGTTTTAATTTTTCATAGGAATTTTCATGGGAAAACATACTTTCACAGAGAAAACTCAGGCGAGGTTGCCTGATCAGAGCCATCTTGAATTTTTTCATGATCTCAGCTCGGGTGCTGAAACGCGTTCCGTGGAACGATTTCTTGAGTCGACCGTATAGGAAAAAGTTGCCGGGAGCCAAATCAGGTAGCTTCTAAATGGTATTCGTTTCGTTTTTAGCTAAATGTTCACAATTTTGAAACACTTAAAAAATGGTCAGGTTGACTAACCCTTTGGTTTGCTATCATAACTGAGAAAATAATGATGAAAGCTAGAGACTACCCTAGCAAAGGAAAATAACAAGCTGATATCAAATAAGTAACAATTTCTGTTATCCCAGTTATAGTTTTGATTTTCGCTGTTATCGCATAACAAATTTAGTTATCGCCATTGGCAAATTTTGCTATCGTATGTTATCATTTTGAACACACTATTTTTTATGAACGTTATAAGTTGAATTGTAAAACTATAAATATTTACAGCATAATTGAACAAGAAATTAAGCTTATAATCAAAATATTTTTTTCAGTTATTAGCATGAGAATTTGATTTCAAATTGATAACATAATTTCAAACTATTTAAATAAATTTGCATAGAATACAGGATTTGTTATCAAGTTGTTTTCAGTGATAACAAAATCAGTTATTATTATGATATTCAACGAGTTTTTTTTTGTTATTCATTCTGTTATTTTGGCTGTTTATTCAGCTTGAATGATAACATATTCAGTGATCAAAAACTGATAACCAGGTATTAGAACTTGTTATAAATTTGGTATAATCCTTTGCTCGGGTAGAGACTAGGGAGTCCGCTAAAACGAGAGCAAGTCGATCTTGTGCTTAATGATTTTATTGTAGCAATCACAGTAGAGTATGATTGTAGAGCAATATGGCATAGTTTTAAGGTCAAATAAGAGCCACGAGTTCATCATGCTTTTTCAAATTCAACTTCTGAAATGAGTTATTGGCAAATGCATAAAAATCCCTCAAAAATGAGGGGCCGTTACACTGCGCTATGGTAGAAAACGCATTTTTTTTCGACAAAAATCAGTATATCAAAAATCCTCAGCTCTAGAAGCTGGATTACCTCGGGATAGTTTGTCCACAAGAAAAGATTTATCTATCGACAGATAGACGGAACTTTGTTGAAGAATGTATTCCTTTATAGACTGTTCCGAAAAATATAAATACACTTTCTTTCTAAAAAGTAAGCCGTAAGGTGATTTTGGATTATTTCATTCTCAAACATAGTAAATAACAATGTTTTCAACCCATCTTCATTTCAATTAACTTGATTTTTCGTAGGGTAGATGAGTTCTATAACTTTTCCCTTAACACTACTCATAAGCTTCTGAACAGTGCTTTCTGCTACCATTTTTACCACTTTTGGCCAATCTTTTTTCAACAGTATCCGCTGGTTTCATGTGTTTTCTCAGCTTTGTCTTCGTCAAAGCCCAGTGAGTTTAGATTGGGTTAATCTCTGGGTAGTTTCATGGGCTCTTCTCCTTTAGTACACATACGACATTGTTCCTTTTGTACCACTCTAGTGCATACTTAGAGTAATGACAGGAAGCAAGATCAGGCCAGAATATTATACAGGGTGTCGGCAAATTATCCGTACAGACTTTGTCGGCATGTCTCAACACAACCAAGCAGAATCAACTAAGCATACCTACATGATTTAACATCTTGACCCATTGTCTTTATACGCAGTAGGTTTGAAACAGTTGTGATTTCTAATTCATTTAAAATGAAGCCGAATGAATTGCGTGAATGTTTTTTGGAAAAGGAAAAACTGTTTCAGTGATTGCAAAGACCCTGAATATGGCAAAATTTACAGTGCGTGACTCAATAAAACGATACCAACAGCTGGAGTCAAAAGCTTGCAGTACACCACATGAATCAATGGAACACTAAAATCGACTCTTTTTAAGGTTTGGGAACAAATATCTTTTGAAGAACTCGCGGTCATCGTGGCTTACTTCCTGAAACGTTTGAAAGCCTGCACCTCAGCTCTAGGCAGCCATTTTGAAATGAACAAATAAAACTTGTGATTTGCAAACATATTGCTATAATTGAGTTTTAAACCAACAATAAACGATAGTTTTAACACTTTTTTGCTGTACGGATAAAATTCGGACACTCTGTAGGCTTGTTATGCTGTTTGATCAAGGGTAGCAGACAATCCTTCACGTAGATTTGACTATTCATTGTGTCTGTCGTAATGAATGGACGAGATAATTTTCCACATGAGCATATAACCTGCTACACCGTTACCTTCTTGCCGAATTTTTTGGTGTAAATGGCGTTCACTGATCCAGGAACATCCTTTTCCTTCGGAGAGGTATAAAACTGTAGTCCCGGCAGAGTTTTATTATCGAATTTTCTGTAGGCTTCATCGTATATGATAACACAGCCCGATTTTTTGGTCAGCACTTTGTTGTACAGCTTTTGAGCTCTTGGTTTCACAGTTTCAGCCTGTTTGGTGCTTCGTTTTGGCTGCTTCTGCATCCGAAGAGTCTGCGGCCCCTTCACTCCTTCGCACGCATAACATGAGTCACCGGAGTACTTAGCTTTTTCGCCACATCCTGGACCGATGCTGAAGTATGATGCTTGAAATAGTTCCTTACCTTGCTGTCGATTGCATGGTCAGCGGGACCAGGCTTTCTACCCCGTCTCGGGAAATCTGCGAAATAATAGTGTTGTTGATACTTCATTAATGTGATTTGAACTGTTCCAAAGCTCACACCTTCTTCCTTAGCCAGTTTACTGATCGAAAGGCATATCAGCACAATCCGTTTTCTTTGCTCGGGATAAAGACCACGCATTTTCGAACTTCCATGCGGAAAATTGAAAAAAAAAATGACTAGATCAGTTCAATGTAAGCAACAGAACGCAGCCAAAAGTTGGTTGAATACTGCACGCATTTTGGATTGACGGTTAATCATTAGTGTATTTATAATTATCGGAACAGTCTATATCTGCTGGATATCCACGAGAATGAACTCGACCACAAGCTCCTGGAAGATGTTTTGATTCCGTATTTGGAGGATCAGGATAATTCGGCTGTTTTCCAGCCGGAGGATGCCTTAATCCATTTATCACGCCAATTAAACGCATGGTTCGAGTCAAAGAAATCAACCTTCTTGATTGGCCAGCTTGTAGTCCAGATTGTAACCATATCGAAAATCTTTCGAAAATAATGGCATCAAAGGTTTACGCAAATGGACGTCAGTTCAACACCGTGAAGGACCTGCTGGGAACAAATCGACATACAAACAATCCGGAACCTTGTTACTTCAATATGCAAGCAAATCTTCGAAATCATCAAGAACGGAGGAGTAGCTACCAACTACTAACTCAATAACATTTCATGAAAAGTTTAATTATTTTTTTTTTAGTTTTTCAGCAGTGTGGTTAAGCGAATGCAACACTTTTTTTAGTTATATTTTCTGTTTTTTAACAACAACTATTTTTCAAGAAACTTTGTACCTAGTTTGAACTTGAAAAAAGAAATAGAATACAGAATAGTCGAAGCGATTTGGATTTAATTTCAAATAGAAATATAGCAATATGTTGGTGTGGCTAAGCAAATACATAAACTTGGTAGCTCAAAGATTCGTTCAGCATTCCAGAACTCAAGGAAGAAGGTTATCCCGAGCAAAGGTGTATACCAAATTGATAACAAGTTATAATATCAGATTATCAGTGTTTGATCCCTCAATATGTTATCATATAGACTGAAAAACAGCCGATATAATGAATGAGATAACAATTTAATATTCGTTGGATATCACAGTATTAACTCGTTTAATTATCTTCGAGTTCATTTTGATAACAAATTGTGTGATATGAACTTATTTCTCGAGATAATTTCAAATTATGTTTTTTTTTTATAATAAATTAAGTTATTGTATGTATGTCCTGTTGTGTATTGCATGTTCAGTTTGTAGAATTCAGTAACGTTCGTCAATAATCGTCTTTAAAAATGTCTAACAGATAATAATAAAATTTGTCAATGTTGATAACTAAATTTGTTATACGATAACAGGTGAGTTCAAAATGATATCCGAGATAAAGGCCGTTCACACCGAAATCCGGACATTCAAAAAATATTTTAGAAAAACAACAGCATGGTTTTGGTTCGTATTATTTATTTCATTTTGAAGATAAACGTGACACTCAACACAATTGCATATCCCAAGTAACATTGCTAAAACCATCCAGCTTCATTAAGTTTTATATAAGTTATATGAAAGCCACTAGAAATTAAATAGTCGAGCTAGTGCAGTAAGAGTTTCCGATAGGTTTTAAATTTTAGTCAGGTTTATGAGAACATACACAGTTTGTTGACAACGATCTTAAATCCTTGTTTTCTCAAATTCCTTTCACTCCTACCAAAGGTTTTATTACGACTTTATGAACTCGTAAAATGCTATTTTGAAATACCGTTTTAGGACTCATTCAAATTATCATATTATGATCAGTTGAAAAAGTATTTTAAAACCATTTTGCCTCCAGTAAATGCAATAAACGGCAAATTGACATTGACGAAAGCTACCAAGCGACCACATAGTTTTATAGTAGCCATTGCTAAGATAAATTTACTTTTGGGCAAACCTGTGATTTCTTGCAATCGCCATATTGAAATATATGATATAATTGAAATGTGGAAAAATAAATTCACCAAAATTTAAATGTAATACAATTGAACTGTAGATCTGAGACAAATTTCGGTATTCGTTCAGATAACCTTATTGAATTCCATCAATTTTCAGAAGTTTCTTGATAAATTTATCGAATATATTTTTTTCAATTTTGTTTTTGTTGTTGTAAACCCTCATAATTTCCGAGGCGCATTAATTTTCAGCTCTTATCGTGCCAATATTCACCATAAAATTAAGTGCGCATATGATTTGGAACATGATACGCTGTAACAAAAGCTGTGTTGGATATTTTGCTATCAAACAAAATTTCCCGCAACACTAGAATTTTTTTTCCTTGGCTTGATTTACTGTTAAATGAATCAGAAGCGCAGAGAATCGAACAAAGCAGAACAACAAAAACCAACCACGATATCATAGTGAAGTTTGACAGCTGTGGCCATTTGGCTCTATGCTGGTTTTGATGGCAGTCAATAGGTTTTATGAAGGGTTTCAAGTGGTCACTAGAACATTTTCAAAATCTTGATGGCATTGTAAATTTTTTATCAATTTAATTGCACCACCGTGGGCCACTTTGTACGAATTTCGGCTTTAAAGATGCATAGACGTGGTATTGGTGAACAAAGCAGTTTTGAATGTAGTTTTATCAACAAACCGGGAAGAGTGATATACGGCTGGAATAAAACTAAAGTAGTTACTTGGGATAGATTTATAAGATGTTGCGCCCACTTTCTTATTAACTCCATTCATCAATCTATGCACAGTGTCCTTGTCAATTTTCTTCGAAGCAATAAGCCACTTGGAACGAAATTCTTGGATCGTTGATACCTCTCCACCAAGCTTTTTGAGGTTTCCCTTGACCCTTGACCAGATTTTTTCAATCAGGCGGAGATGTGGACAATTTGATAGAATGCAATCCTTGGGAACGTAAATAACGTTATTTTGCCCATACCACGTGATTGTATCTTTACCGTAATGACAACTGGCCAAATCTGGCCAGAACAAGGATAGAGTCACATGTTTTCTCAGGAAAGGTAAGAGCCGCTTTTTGAGGCATTCTTGCTGGTAAATCTCAACCTGTGGTTACGAAAATCTGAGATTTTAACCCACAGGAATATATTGCTTGCCAAACTAGATATTTTTCAGGGAATTTGGTTTTATGCTCCCGTTTTAGGAGTTCAGGGGCATCTTTCCGGCTAGTTGCAATGTAAGACTTCGTTCTCGAGAGATATTTGAAGTTTTTGAAGCAGTATGTATCGTCATCTATGACAACACATTGGAATATTGTGAGAATTTGTTCGTAAAGCTTTCTGAAGCGTATTTTTTTATCGATTTTTGTTGCTCTGCCTCCTCTCTTGTGTTTCTTTGTTCATGTTCACCACCATTTCCAGCTTTCCTTTCGATAGTAAAACCCTCTCTATAACGTTTAATCCCATCTGCAACATTTGATTTTGGCGTATTTAACCATATTTGCGATGAATCGAACAGTAGAATTGTGATTTTCCAAATATGTGATAGATAGATTTCCTGCGTGCTAGTTCAGACGGCCCATCTTGAATACAGAATGCGCTTTTGCAAACAATGTGTATGATTCGCGTTTGTATATGTATTGGTTATGTACGTAACAAGTTTCATTCCATTTCGTTGTGATTTGACTAAGTAAGAAACAGGATAAACACTTTGTCCGGATTTTGGTGTGAACGGCCTCTAACAGTTACTAATTTGATATCAGTTTGTTAGTTTACTCTGCTAGGGATGTAATCAGGATTAAATTTAAAAAGTAATCGAGATTGAACTCTTTTTACCCTTCTTACATCAATAGAAGGGTATTAAGATCGCTTGAAAACTCGACTTTTTTTCCGAGGCCCACAGGGCCGAGTGTCATATACCATTCGACTCAGCTCGACGAACTGAGAACATGTCTGTGTGTATGTATGTGTGTGTGTATGTGTGTGTATGTGTGTGTATGTGTGTGTGTGTGTGTGTGCGTTACAAATAATGTCACATCGGTTTCTCAGCCATCTGTGAACCGATTTCAGTTCTGTTGACGGCAAATGAAAGCTACAACATTCCCATAGAACGCTATTGATTTTTTTTTCATTCGGACATTTCGTTACGAAGATATGAACGAAACAGTACTTGAAGGCCTATTATAATAGTAATCAAACAGTTTAGTCTCCGATTACATACTGAGCTATTTGTGTACCGATTTTAGTTTTGTTGGTGCCAAATTGAAGCTATGATATCTCCAAATAACTGGTCAAAATTTCATTATGATTGGATAATCTTTCATGGAGATATGACCAAAACAATACCTGAGAGCACATAATTGTGAGATGACAATATACTCGTTGCAGTGCAAAACCAAACAAGACCAATCACACCAATCGATGCCGCTTGCATTCTATTGTGTCGCATCTGGTGCGTTGTATAGCACATACAGTGGACCAGCAGTCTCCATTTACTATAACTAATTTTTAACGAACATGTACTTCTTGAATCCATATTGATAATCAAAATTGACGCTTGGGATTGTCTAATAATTCATTCTGTGGACTAAATATCCAAAATTTCAAATATTTGTGTTATTTCTTTACTTATATAATAGGTCGTTAAACACTTTGCCCATATTAAACACTGAATATTCCTGGATCTTCTTGGAATTTCTGATCAAAATATGAACCCAGTACCATATTGGCCACATTTGAGTTCGTAATTCTGGTGAAATGTAAGAAGGGTTCAGTCTCACCATCGGTGGATTAATGCGGGTTTTTCTGTATTAGGCACAGAATTCCGAGATCCAGTTGTGTATTGGATCTTTGGGCCTGTGCTTAACCTTTGGGCAAGGGTAATCAGATCAGCTGCGATGTTGAACTTTTTCTTATAATCAACATCCGGTCAAGGAAGGGTTTTCAAAAATCATCAAAATTTTAAACTCATGGAAACACTTGAACAATGAAATGACCGCCATAATGGACGGTTTGAATCGCCACTTCATATAGGGTACGGGACGGATTTTAAGCAGGTTATTCAGCACCTGAGACATTTGATCAAGCTCTATGTAATCTATAATTAGAACTGCCAATATTTAAACATTAATCCCTCTGCTTACTCCTGGTCTATCGGCACATACCTTCAGCAACAAGAATTAGACTCAGAAAGTTTCATACCCATGGAATAAAGTTCCCAATTGCAGGGACTTTTCAAAAGCATGCGGATTGCTTTCCGATCAAAAAAATGTTTTCTTCAGCTCCGTAATGTGTACATAAACCAACAATATTGTATGATTCCGTGCATGTGTGCGAAAGCAAACTGAACCAGCTCACGATTTGCTGCAAACGTCAATTTCCTCAACCCGCTCCTTCGTTTTAAACACTGTATTCGATGAAATTTGGACACACAAAATAGGTCACCAAAAATTTTCCTTGAGCCCGATTCTTTTCAAACTTTCTGGAAATAAAGTACTACTAAATGGTAAAGTCTACCACCAGTCTAAGACGGGCCGGCCATAGTGGCAAGATGCCAAATCCGGTCAAAACAGTGTCGGGCCATCGTGAGATCTCAAGAAGGGCAGATGTCGTTTTTGGAGGGTTCGTCCTTGTAGATTTGTCCGTTGACGGTGATGAAGGGCTGACTCATTTTGCCACATCCGCAGATCGCTTGCCAGACAAGGAATTTTTTGGCGAATTTCGACAGTTTCTTCTTCCGTACACTCTCCTGAACGGCCAACTTAGAGGTGGCGACGTAGTGTTCCTGTCCTGGCATTTGTTTGGTGTCGGTTTAATGTAGGTCTCATCGTCCATTACAATGCCAAACGGTTTTGTGAGCCACTCCCTGTACAGTTTTCTTGCACGAGTTTTGGCCACCAAGTTCTGTTCATCGCTCCGGTTCGGTGCCTTCTGGACCTTGTACACATGTAATCCAGAACGTTTCATTGTTTTCTGCACAAAACAAACTGAAACTTTCGCCTTTTTCGCAACATTACTGATCGAAATGTTGGGATAACGCTTAAATTGGTTCAATACCATCCTGGCCTTCTCCGGATATGATGTGCTACGTTTTTTGCCACTACCATTTTCCGCTTGGTTGTCTTACGGTCTTACGCTCCTTTTGATCACATAAGATACGGTTGAATGTGCGATTCCGAGCTGTTTTCCGATCCATCGATGAGAAGCGTTTGGGTTTTCGAAGTGAGTGCCCAAAATTTGTTGGCGCACTATTTCTTCATTCGAAGCCATCACTGAAATCACTCGACCGATTTTCACGAAACTCATTACACAATTGACAAAACACAATGAAATACATTCAGTTAAATTTTCAACATTTTTTACCCACACGCTAAAAAGTTACGAACAATTGCGTATGTCCAAATTTCATCGAATAGAGTCTTTACCGTCAGTCCGCTCTCGAAAACAATCAACCAAAACATGTCGACTGCTACGATCACAAACTCGTCTACTAGCAGGTTATGAGACAGACGTACACAACCGAACTTTTAGTTTGTCATTGATCTTGTGATTGGCAATGTGTATTTCTTATTTAATTTACTCTCAAGCAAATGTTAGCCAAAGTGATTGTGTCGACAAATGGGGTGCTTCGTTTAAAAACAAACATATGCAAGAGACAGTAGGCTTCACGTTACAATACCGGTGCGCTATATTCATGGTTAACAAAGAAGAGAGGAAAATGGGCTCTCTCAAAAGCAACAGTGATGCCATAGCTGCCGCTCAACAGCGAAGCATTATTTATCGTTGGGTACTATTTACAACTCCGAAAGATATTTTTGTATTGCATACAATAGTGCCAGATGATGGACAATATAATCAATAACTGGACAACATCACATATCTGGTAACTTCAGATGTCTAGACATGTAGTAAATTTAACTCAATGTTCAGCATCGCATCTGGCAACAAGCATAGCTGTGAGAGAGCTGAGACATGCTCTTCCGGTACAGGCGATTAAATGCAAAATACACAAAGGCAAATTTTGTGCGAACTACTTCAGCAGGTAAGAAACTGATGGTTTTCTAAATGATGTACTTTACATCTTCAAAATGGCAGTCATAAATTGGTAATCAATCATGATTTATACATCGAATCATAAGCCCGATAGATAGAGCTACTGATCGTATCATTAAAAGTGAAATAATTTGGAAACCGTAGGAGTTTTAGACCTATTTCCTAACAATTGATTAGAATAGTGACCCTACCCTAGTTCCCTACCCTAGTTTACGGCAAAAAAGGCAAAATGCTCGAAAAAAATGAAAACCTTACTTAAGCCTAGATGAACCATAAAAACCAACAATTTCTTACGCAACCACCCCGTTGGAACTCAACAACCCAGTGTTAATTTTTTTAAATAAAAGTAAAACGCTATCCGGCACGATCTGGATTCATTTTTTTGTTATGCTTCTAAATGGAATAAACAGACACTCAAAAGGGTGAAAGGTAGCGATATCTCGTCAGTCAAAGTTTTTCATCGCAGATTAAAACGGGTAAAGGTTGGGAAGCCATTTTCCGTTGCTATTCACTTGCTTCTCGTCCCAAAAGGTGAAAATGGCTCAAAGTTCGGTGAGTATGTCAAGGGGCTCACGAACGCAACCAGTGCCAAAAAGGTTTGGCGGCAGAGGGGATGAAAAAATAATCTGGGAAATGTTTAAACCACCTGTTATAGACGGTAAATATTCCAGGAAAGGCTCCATTCATGCTGCAACCAAAAAATACATGGTTTTCAGCTTGGGATACGCATATCTTCGCATTGTGATGTGATTTCTGTGTTGCCCTTTTTTTTCTGTGGGATAAGGCTTATTCAAGGGGACAATATGAAGGAAATTCCGAATCCTCCTCAAGCTCAGTTTACAAAGACAGCAACATGCAGCAGGTTGCTGGGTTCGATTTCCTATCTGCTGAACATGGCGTCAGTTCAAACATGGCGTCAGTCAACGAAAATTCTGAATAACTGAGAATAATGTTTGGAACACTAAGTTGTGACCAAGCAATAAGCTAATTCTGGAAGCAATCAGCTTGAAATGCTAAGAAAGAAGAATTCGTAAGAAATTATTTATTCCTTGCCTTGTCCTTTGAAACAAAAATCAACCGAAACAAAAATGTATCATGGCTAGTGACAAGGGTGACAAAGTTAATAAGGTGAAACTGTTCGGTGGAGCAAAAACCCCCGAATCCATCTTCTCGGAAATATGACGATCTGCTTGTTGAACTTTGGGAAGACGAGGGATCTGCTCAACATCTTTTGAAGGAAGGAATGTTTTCTCCGAAGCAACTGCTCCACCACAATGCCGTTTGATGAACCATACACATAGCTGTGGGCTCAAATCTAGCATGTTTACCTTTTGAAGGAATTCACACACTTCCATATTGGCTTCCAGCCTGGCAAGTGAATCTCAGAGAACTCTTAACTCTTGTAATCTACCACGCACTTTGGGTATATATGCTTAAGTACTTCAACCGGGTTCTACCGGGAACTGCCACATCGCTGTCGAATGAAAGTGGCGAATAAATCTGGTACTAGGGCTTCTTGATCGTGCAATCCGTGTTCCATGAAAACATTAATCAATCACCCATCTTTTGAATATTTCGTCTGTATCAGAACCCAGCCAATAAGTGTCGGGCGGACGCAAACGATTCGTTTCTGAAAATTGTTTCATGTAGCACCTACTCATATGCACAGTACTGTGTCAGTATTTATGTATGTTTGTTTGCTATGTGTCATTCGATTTGACTAGCTTGTCAATCAGTGCCAGTGTCTGTTATGTTTCGATTGCCAAGGGAAGCGGCAAATAACGAAGGTGATGGGAAATGCTTGTGCCATCAATTGGGGATGGCGTCTTGGAAAGATGATTCAGTTTGCTTTGCTCTCGAGCGAAGGAAAGCTGAATACAAGTGTTGCATGCTGGTGAAAGTTTGATTTGCGTGTTACTACATTGAACTATGCAGCATGGAAATGTTGACTAGGAAAGGTCCATTATTTACGTCACGCAGTGAGGGGGGAGGGGAGGTTTGGGAATACGTGACGATCCATACCAAATATTTGAAGGTCCATTTAAAAACCTTGACAAGGGGGGTGGGGAGGGGGGTTATAAAAAGTCATTTTTTGCGTGACGTAATTGATGGACGTTCCCCTATATAGTGTGCCAATGGAAACCGCGTCAGCAGCATTCTGCTCATCATTATAAGCTAGATTTACGGCAGGAAGAGAGATTTTCAAAAGAATAGCATGAACGTTTGAAACAGCCGCTGTCAATTAGGATTCATTCCGGTGAATTGCAGCAAGCACAACAGATGATTAGACTCGGTTTTCGAAAGATCTAAAATATGCGTTGAAATTCTCATGGTACCGAAATTAACGTTTGAAGCGGTTGAAACATGCGGTTCAAGATAGGTTTTGACAGTTATTAATTGAGAGATTTTCAGTCCAATGATGCCTCGATAGATTTGCCCTATTGCCCCCTTTGAACAGATAGAAATAAACATTTAGTTTTCTGAGTTATCTAATGCACATGAAGAGAATGCTAGATTTGGCACAAGTTAATGTAAATTTGAGCCAAATATTGCTTGAATCAGGTCTGTTGTATGGAAGATTGCCAAAAATGTTGTATGCTGTATTAACAATTGCAACAATTACGGTGTTTACGCTTGCTTCGGTTTGCAATGAAACAAGGGGAAATTTTACGCGTCTGTTAAATTTTTTTTCTTCCGTGTACTCAAAATAATGGTAAAATTTTTGGGTGTAAATATAATGCTTTTCGTAACAATTCACTGCGAGGGCCCTAAAATGTATCTTTCTGTGAGCATACATTGCTGTTTTTCGTAAAACAGCTGACGAATTTCACGCCAACTCATCCAGTGGATGGCAGCACTCTCTCAGAATCCAACATAAAGTTCTGTCCAGTTAGAATCTGGAATCACTTTTTGTGCTTCAGCGGCACCGCTGAACAGCGGTTTGTTAGCCTAGGCGTCCACTATCAGTGGTATAAATTTCACGGTGTTTCGTGCAGTGAGCCAAAAGTTATTCCAGATGGAAGCTACGAGGAGAGAAAAAATTTTGCACACTCACGTAGATAATCCAACGTCCGCAATAAAAATCGCAAAAACGTTGAAAATCGCCAAATCAACAGTGTATGATGTGCTCAAACGTTTCAGGGAGCGAAAGAGGGTGGATAGAGTGCCTCAAGGTAAGCGTCGTAGTGGAGCATATGACCGCAAGCTGAACCAGAAGGTGTTGAGAACCGTCAGAGCAAAACCTGGACTATCAGATAATGAAATCGCACAAAAATACGCTACTACTCGCAGTACCGTTCGAAGGATTCGTTTGCGAACAGGGTATCGTTCTTATCGAGCCAGCAAGCAACCAAACGGAACGTTGAAGCAAAGTTTCGTCACCAAAATTCGAGCACGGAAATTGTACCAGCAGGTTTTGACAAAGTACCAAGGATGCCTGCTCATTGACGATGAAACCTATGTCAAAATGGATTTCGAATAGCTTCCTGGCCAAAAATTCTACATGGCGACGGTACGAAGAGATGTTCCTGCGAAGTTTAAGTTTGCTTTTATGGACATAAATCCACCCAACCGCCCGCAGTTCCGGCTCATCGAGAGATTTTGGGCAATAACGAAGCGGAACAACGGCTCGGGACGCGACTCAGATGACCAAAATGTGCCAAAGAAGTTGATTCCGGAGGTGTGCAGCGTTTTATGGGAGGAATAAAGAAGAAAGTACGAATTTTCATTAGAAACGAAGGTGAATGATTCGTATCTGTATTTGTTCCTCAAAGTACAGTAAATTAGCTTTGTTTTGATGTATCAAACTTATTTGTACGTCAATCCGTTACCGAGATGCAGATGATTTTATTATTCCGGATTCTAAATGGACATAGCTTAACCTTGTTTTTTTCAAAGGGGCTTAAGATTTTTGATCGATACTCTTTTTATCATCATAATTAAAAAAAGACAAAACTTACAAAATTAAATGTAATGGTTGACTTAAAATCGATTCTCATACACTGAAATTTTTTTTTTTGCAAATTTAAAGTCATTTTACAAAAAAACGACTGTCTTAGAATTGGAAAAATTAGATTTTTTTCTCAATAAAGGCAATATAATTGTCTAAAAGTCTGTTAAACAATGAAAGATGTGCACTTTTAAAAAAAAAAAGGTTTCCTTACAACGATTTTTTCATGTTCAATTTTTCACGCCAACTCGTTTTATAATTCGGTCAAAACAACCTCACAGTAGCCAGTTAAATTTAATTATAATGATAATTTGAATTTTTTAAGGGTCTTTGAATGTTTGAAAAATCAAGGCTTCCATTTGAAAAGGGCTTATTTTCAAGTTATTAGCCTTTTTAAACTAAAGTTAAAATATAGTGATGAAATCAGTTGGGCTATGCTAGGAACTAATGATTCTGTTTCTGGAATCCGGAATGTTAAGAGAGAACATCTTCAGAAGCGCTTATTAATGATGTCTTTGAAAGATGTTAACATGATAATTAAAGAAACATGCAAAGACCTCAAAATTGGATTAACTTAATTCACTCTGGTCAGACCTAAACATTACGTACTAATGGATAGTAAAGGCACACATAATGGCAACACTTTTTATGAAAATTGTAAATTGATGATTAATAGTACAAAATTTTATCGACAAAAACGAAATAATTGACAAAAATTCGTTGTAGTATCGCAATCAGAACTTCAGATTGTTATGTTCATGCATGTGAATAATGTATTACTTCAGAAGGTATCGAGAGAGAACTTTCATCAGTATTAAAATGGGATGGCAAAAATGGGGTTTTCAGCAATGGTTAACAACTGATCGTTGTTACTTTGAAACAATTATAAAGTTTGTAGACGAGTTCGTTCCGTATTTTGTTGAAAAAATTGGCAGGTTTATAATTCATGGTTTCATTTAAAGGGTGTACTTAAGAAAATTGCGACACATACAAATATTCGGCAAAATTCGCCCGTTCAACTAATCATCTTCATACTTTCAGGGAGTAAAATTAAACATGTTATGAATGTTTCCCTATGTTTGTTTTATTCAAATTCGATTCCATATCCAAAGGCGTGAACTTTCTTCTTTAAACTACTCATAAGGCCCTGTACAACATTTGTACCAACTTTTTTTTGCGTGGCAATCCAATTTTTTCTTCATATCTTCCTCCGATTTCACTTTTTTAGTATGCTTCCGAAGTGCCTGCTCCAGTGCCCGGCCTAGTACTTTCCAGTTGGCTGCAGTTCCGGTGCGTTCGAAGGGTTGAGATGCCTCGGCATGAAATCGACCTCCTTAGCCTTGTACTACTCCAAAACCCCTTTCGAGTAATGGCACGAGGCTTGATCCGGCCAAAAATCGTAGGACCATCTACCTCAGAAGAGGAAGTAGACGCGTTTGGAGGCATTACTTTAGGTACACCAGTTGGCAAACTCTGACATCTTCTGCTATCTAATGTCATCAGGTACATCGAATTTATGATGAGCAGTGAAAAACTGGAGCCCCGGAAGCTACCGAAAGTCTGCTTTTACATACGTCGCATCATCCATAACGAGGCAATGTGGTTTGGTCAACATCTGGGTGTAGAGCTTCCGAGCACGTGTTTTACCTACCGTATTCGGCTATTCATCGCTATTAGACGCCTTTTGGACTTTGTGCGTGCATCTTGCCCGACAGTTTTGGTACGATTCAGTTTCTTTGCCACATCTCGAACTGAACTGTTGGGATTCCTCTTGAAATCTTGAAATGTCCGCTTGTGATCCCTAACACTATACGGAGATCCATTTTGCTACCTATTTCTTTCCGATAGATGTTTAAAAGTTCGTGGTACCGGTTAAAAAACACGAGACACCGTAGAATGTACCCTTTCCAGCTTCCTGCTGATGGCACGATAAGAAAGATCCGGATTATCGAGGTACGTGCGCAAAATTTTTTCGCCGCTGCAGTTCTTCCGATTACATCTTCGCAACGATTGCACATATACTAGTGAAACTTACACAGCGTAAACAAATACACGTGAAACTAATTCCACCCAAAATTTCAATAGAAAATACCCAACGGGTAAAAAGTTGCAGCCACTTAAAAGAGGTGCAATTTTATTCCGTATAACCTTTATAAGGAACAATCTTCTTTTCTAAAACAAAACAGATTCCCTTAGAAAGGGTTAAGTAAGTGTAATATGTGACATTTCAGAAAATTATTCCTTGATTGTTTTTCAGCTCAGGGTTACCATTGCAACCTGTTTGTAGTATATTAAAATAGGACAATAAATTCGAAAACAAATGCTTTATCATAATATCTGAAATAAAGGGTGTATTCGATAAAAATGGCACACAGAAAATCTTCTGTAACTTTTGAATAGTATGAGTAAAAAACTTAGAAATTTGAGTAGATCTTATCCATAGTGTATTATTTACATCTGCCAAGTTTCATAGTTATACATTCAGTAGTTCCAGTCATGTCGTCGAAACAAGAAATTGTCCGTGAGAAAATTTTGTGCACTCACAATCAAAATCCAGGGGCGTCCCACCGGTGGATTGCTAAAAGGCTTGGAATTGAAAATACAACTGTGTCTCGTGTAATAAGAACCTTCAAGGAGCGTCTGAGTGTCCAAAGAAAGGAAGGGAGTGGTCGTAAAAGTGGTCCAATGGACAGTAAAATGGCCAGGAAAGTCGTACAACAATTCAAGAACCGTCCAAACATGTCAATTCGAGATGTCGCTAAAAAGTCTAAGGTGTCAGTCGGTTTTGTGCAGAAAACCATGAAGCGTGCTGGGTTACATAGTTTACAAAGTGCAAAAAGCCCCAAACCGGAATGGAAAAAAACAAAACATCACTGCGAAAACCCGCGCCCGGAAACTTTTCACGAAGCTGCTCACCAAATCCGGTTGCATCCGTGATGGATGACGAAACATACGTCAAGGCCGACTTCCGTCAACTTCCTGGGCAAGAATATTTCGTTGCCAAGTCGAAGTTCGATGTTCCGGAGGATTCTCGGGTAAGCAGCATGTTCTGATAGAAATTTCACCTCTTCTTAGTCAAGAATGGGGGATGCTAGAGTTACTCTCAGTGCTACATTATGCACAAGAAGTAAGGAGTGTATCGAAAATAAGCTATCCACAAACTTTCTTTCAAATTATGTTGAAAACCGATATTTTATTCATAAAAAATTTTATACTTTATTGTACGAGGTTAAACTTGACCATAATGAAGACTGGATGAAATTTAAGTTATTCTTTCACGAATTTTCGAACTTTGGATCGAATGCTCTTCATCAAGTTTCGGACAAGTGTTGCATCGCATTTTTTATACGCTTGAGCCCACATTTTTTTGAACTCCTGCATGTTTCCAGCTGCCTTACCAGTCTTCTTGAAGACCCTCTTTACGATTGCCCAGTAACGTTCGATGGGTCGAAGCTGAGGGCAAATTGGTGGATTGATATTTTTCTCAACGAAATCTATACCCTTTTCCGCAAGCCAATTGAGAGTGGTTTTGGCATAGTGAGCTGACGCTAAATCCGGCCAAAACAGTGAAAGTGTACTATGCTTCTTATATAAAGGCAACAATCTCTTCTGGAGACACTCAGATCGATAGATTTCCGCATTTATAGTTCCGGTAGTGTAAAAAATGGTTGACTTCAAACCACAGGAACATATTGCTTGCCATACCAGTACCTTTCGACCGAATTTCTCCACTTGAATCGACCTGTCCGCATCGCTCACATCCTCCCCAACGACGGCAGTAAAGTATTGTGGACCTGGAAGGGTTTTTGAGTCCTCCTTTACATAGGTCTCATCGTCCATCATAACGCATGCATCCGGACGCTGCAAAAGATGCGAATACAATTTCCGGGCCCTTGTTGCTGCTCGCTTCTTCTGTTCTGCACTTTGTTTCGAGATTTTCTGTTTCTTGTAGGTCTTCAGGTGGTTTCGCCTCTTGATACGCAGGATCATTCTGAACCTCGTTCCTGCTTTTTTGGCCAAATCACGTATTGACATTGATTTGTTCATGATTAGAGATACCACTTTCTGCTCCAGTTTCGGGTTGGAAGAACCGGGTTTTCTGCCTCTTCCTGGTAGCTCATCCAAAGAATAGTGTTCCTCAAACTTATTAATGATGGTTTTAACAATCGCATGATGAATTCTAAGCTGCTTCGCCAATTTTCGCATAGTAATACCCTTCTCACTTAGCCATGTGTCCAGAACCTGAATTTTTCACTTCTTTTTCAATACATTTTGAAAACGCAGAATTTGAACCGCACAAACAAGTAAACAAAAGAAAGCTGACAGTCAAACGCACAGCATGCAGCGTTCAGAGTATAAAAAACCATCACAAATACATGCGTACAAAGCAAATGTATGTGGATAGCTTATATTCGATACACTCCTTAAATCTAAGGTTATGTAAAAGAGAATTACGTTCAAACTGAAAGGATACGGCTTCGTTTGACGATAAATGTTTTGTCTATGAAATGCTTTTACACAGTAAGAAATCCCGGTAGAAATTACCGATCCAAGGGTTAAATTTTAAACACGAACCTTCATTTTTTTTGCAGATATAACACACATTAGCAAACAAAAATAGTTACTAAAAATTCATTCAGAAAAAAAAACCATTAACCAGCTCTTTTAAATTTTCATTCATTCAATTGCATGCGTTGCAATACTCGCACCGGGTTCAGCTAGTGTACATATAAAAAAATAAATAAAATTTAACCCTTAGTAAGCTAAAACCTATGAATTTTCACTGACCAAAAACAGTATTTAAAAAATTCATAAAAGTTCCTATTTGAATCGTCTTCAAATGGATTTGCAACAAGTCTTAGCAAATTCGAATTTTCTAATATGATAAGACTTGATGCATATCCAATTGATTTTTTTTTTAGATTTATCAGCCCCCTCTTTCACAATTTTCATATACCTTTTACACGTACCGTAACAAATCTTGAGCTTCCTTCTTACACCCCCTCCCCTCAAAGATATGTGACCCCAAATTTGAATTGTCCCTAAAAATTAGAATATCCGAAGCTGTTATCCATTGCTTTTCCCAATGTACCTGTTCGAGATATTACGCTGTACGTGATCTGGAGTTTATGAAGCTCACTTATGTGTTTTTGACTAACATTAAACTTAGATTGTAGTTAGTTTAACCTGTATGTTTACTATAAGTTTTTTTATATGTGTATCTGTATGTGGGTTTTCCTTTTCAAATATTTATGTTCAAGTAAAAAAAAACCCAAAAGTTGTATAGTTATAAGTTTTTAGACAATTTAAAATTTAAAATTGATGTGTTATGTAAACCATACTTTAAATTCCCTCCCAGCTCCCCATCCGTTAAATTGTCATTTCTATTAACCTCGAGACGGCCGCGAGTTATCGGTTCTATCCTCCTAACTTCAGTTTTAAGATAACTAATGTATATAAATATGAAAACTTGGCTCTGTAAAGTTGATTCGATTGAGCCTGTACAAATAAATGATTTATATTAAAAAAAAATGAATTACTTATACTTGAACGTACATTTTTGGTTCTGTTTCAAATGTGAGCCTAGATGATCATTGTGTGTTGCAAAATTGTTCAATACATTCAATTCTTCATGACTGCTTAATTTTATTGGATTCTATAGAGCGGTTGAAGACCATAACAAGACGAGTTTGCGTGATGCACGGTTAAAATAGGACATGAAAAGTTGTTGTTTGAAAAACTTTTTATCCTTAAAACTGCCCATCTTGTAATGTATGGCGAACTTTTTTATGTTGCCTTTCTAAAAAAAAATAATTCGTCCAAATCTTAGAAAGTTTTTTTTTTGCAAATTGACTTTAAATTTTAAAATATTTTTTTAGCGTATTAGAATTGATTTTTAAATTTTTACAATTTTTTTTCATAATTGTTCAAACAATTTTCTAAAAGTCACCCATACATCGCTTTTTTGTAAGTTTTGTCATTTTTGAGTAATGCTGATTTAAAAAAAAAATCGAAAAAAAAACTTATGCGCTTTGCAAATGTTAGCCTAGATAAATTTAGAAAAAACAAGGTATGCAAAGTCGTCTGAAAAGTCATTCTCTAAGCTTACAAAGTTTCATTTGATTCTGAGAGGGTGCTGCCAACCCCGAAGATGAGTTGGCGTGAAATTCGTCATTTACGACAGGAAGAGAGATTTTCAAAAGAATAGCATGAACGTACGAAACAGCCGCTGTCAATTAGTATTCATTCAGGTGAATTGCAGCAAACACAACAGACGATTAGACTCGGTGTTCGAAAGATCTAAAACATTCGTTGAAATTCCCGAAATAATCGTTTAAAACGTTTGAAACTAGTGGTTCAAGATGGGTTTTGACACTTATAAATTGAGATATTTTCGATCCAGCGATGCCTTGATATAAGTTTGCTGTGTTGTCTGTGTACTCAAAATAGTGGTACAACTTTTGGGTGTTAAGGCAACGCTTTTCCTAACAATTCTCTGCGACTGCCCTGAAATGAATCTTTTTGTGTGCATACATTACCGTTTATCGTAAGGCATCTCTTCTTTCCACGAAAAAAGCATTATTGGAAGTAAATGCAAACCCTGATTTGATACTAAGAATACGGCTGCCCTTCTCGAACCAGCAAGAAATTAATAATAATAAAAACACCTGGGCCATGATAATGAAGAGATTTCACAGCTTTTGTTTATGATCCGAGTGCTTCCATGCTCACAGATAGATAACCATTTTTATAGGCCCATTGAAAGGCTGGAAAAAGTGGATATTCATAATTTACATTTCTTGTACGTCCTCGTTGCGGCTTTCTACACACAAGTTCCAGTACCCCATGAATACATCTCTCCTAAGGGAACACTTTAACGAACAGTTCTTGAAGCAATTGTTATTCGAATATAAAACTTTCCTTTACCTCAACAACCGCAACAACGTATCTCACGCGTTCCGCTTCATCTGTGTGCGTTAGCAACCGTAATTTTCTTTCCATTCAGTTTGATTTATTTCCCACCCACTCCCTGTTCAACCATGTTCGGCGGTGGATATTTCTCAGCGAAGGATATTTTTCTTGGTTGTGTTTTTCTTTCTGGATTCGCTTTATCCTATTCTCGCCTTGTTGCATGGGATGATATATAGCAGAAGAATAAATCTGTTGAGGTGGTAAAAGTTAGCCTTGTTGCTTTCCGATGTACCGAAATGGAAATGTAACGACTAGGTAAACTTTTAGCCCCAATTCTCGGATTGATTTACCGAATAGGATTGGAAATTGTTCCCCCAATCAGAGCGACTAAAAACTTCTATTCCCCGGGTTCACACAGAGAAGCAACTTCGTTTTCGCTGCATCCTCTATTTTCGACTTAAATCTGGAAATGAGAAATTTGTCACCTATCTTGACTAGCACCGTTTGAATGGTCGGCAACAGTTGGCTGACTTCCAACACCGTAAATCAATTACGTTCTTAATTAACCGAATTTTAACGGGTACATAAGTGTCAACTGGGAACGGTACTGTGGCGGAAATGAAATCTGACTGCACCGTAAGAACGACGTCAATTGGAGAAGAATACATTCGCGCAGAAGTTACACCTCCGCAAATAGCTTCACGCGGCTCTTGGATTGATGTGAAGAGACTAAATGGTTTGAAAATTAATTGTATTGCAATACGAAATAAATATAAAGTGATATTTTTCAGTTTCTGTAAAAAATGGCATACAAATGATGATATGATAATCACCATGATGTGAACTACATAGTTTGAAAGTAACATATTATTTTCTGCGTTACACATAATTTGAATGCTGGATTTGGCATAAGCTCATGGAATATTAGCATAAATTTAGGCCAAATAACGCCTGAATTAAGTATGTTGTATGTAAGAGAGCAAGCGATTTCATTGTTTACGCTTGTTTTGGCTTGTTGATGACGAGCATATGTTGGCATATGTTGAAATTCATCATTTTTTTCTGTGTACCATTGTACCATCGAAACTGAGTCCGACAGCAATAGTCTCTTTTCTCTGTTTGACTTGATCAAACTATAATGACCATTGATTGTCCTAATCATGCCATTGTATGAAGGACCAAAAACAGGTTTGGTGGATCGAAAGGCAACATCACTTATTCGTTTAAACGGGGATATAAAAAAATCTCCTTTCAACAACAGGCTTGAACCATTGGTCAAAAGAGTGAGCTATCTATAGGCTGGCCACGTTAAATTTAGTTAGTTCAACAAAACCGATTTTTTTATTTCGTAATAATAGAGTTATATCTACATTATGGTCGATTGACCAGTTCTCATGAATGGTCGATCGGATGACAACGAAGCTAACTGGTAGTAGCGCTGCAACTTCAGCGCCTGGGCGTTAGCGTGGAACAGCCGCCTTACTCAGCGTAGAGTTGGCAAACGTAAGTACTAATAGTACCTACCATAGCAACGGAGCGGAGTCGATTATTGAAGATACGTTCTGCTGTTGAACAGCTGGAGACTGGAGGATGTCTACACCTATAGTGACCAACTGGCGGTTCGCTATAGCATCACCATCAGCGTTAGACAGTGCGCAGAGTGAAAAGCACCCACTCGATTCGTCCGCAGATGGAGGACGTCGTACTTCGATAAAGACGTATTTAAAGAGGCGCTAGAGCGGAAACCGAGATTGACCGCTACCCAAGATCCTTGCGGTGATCAACTCGTAGCACCACTTACACGAGTGTGCGACGCATACAATGCCAGAAAGGTCAAACCTAGGGATGGAAGGTTACCGGTGTTCTGGTGGACAGAGACGATCGCCGAACTCCGGAGAACCTGCCACCAAGCTAGAAGGAGGATGCAAAGAGCGCGGTCGGACTCTGAAAGAACGGAGCGCCGCGTGGTGCTAGCCACTGCTAAGGCTGCACTTAAGAAAGAGATAAAGGCCAGCAGACGAGCCTGCTTTGAGGGTCTGTGTTCGAAAGCCAACACGAACCCCTGAGGTGACACCTATCGGGTGGTAATGGCCAAAACCAAGGGTCCGACAGTTCCAACCGAGCAATCACCAGAGCTATTACATGTAATCATTAAGGGACATTTTCCGACCCATGACCAGAGACCCTGGCCTCCTATATTGGAAGAACTGCCCCACGAAAATGGTACGGCAGACGAAAGGGACGAAGCGACCGTTACAAACGAGGAACTCATTGCGATAGGCAAATCGCTGGAGGTAAACAAAGCGCCAGGACCTGACGGTATATCAAACCTGGCTATCAAGACGGCAATCGCAAGCCGTTCAGGATGGCGATGCAAAGATGTTTGGACGAGGGCGTCTTCCCGGATGCCTGGAAACTCTAGTATTGCTATCGAAGACAGGGAAGCCACCAGGGCACCCATCGGCATATAGACCTCTATGCCTGTTGGATACTGCGGGCAAAGTGCTCGAGACGGTTATTCTCAACAGACTGACAACATACACGGAGAGTGTAGGCGGCCGAATTGGCAATCCAGCGCAAGAGGCGAGGTGTCCGCTACTGTGCAGTGGTCACCCTCGACGTTCGAAAAGCGTTCAATAGTGCCAGTTGGGTGGCTATCGCTGATTCGCCTTCGTGTTCGTGTTCCGGGATATCTCTACAAAATCTGGGAAGCTATTTCCAGAATCGCCAACTCGTGCACAATACAGAGGTAGGCCAGAAACGTGTTCAGATCACCAAAGTCTTCCCGCAAGGTTTGATCCTGTGCCCGGTGCTATGGAACACGATGTACGACGACGTGTACGGCTTGAATTTTCGAATGGGGTGAAGATCGTCGGGTTTTCAGACGACAACACCCTAGAGATATGTAATGAATCCATCGAAGAGGTGGAGCTAACGGCTTCGTACTCCATTGGCGTTGTGGAGACATGGAAGAGCTCCAGGAAACTGGAGCTAGCCCACCATAAGACCGAGGTCACGGTTGTTAATAACAACCGAAAACTGAACAACGCGATGATTAGTGCAGGTAGCTGCACAATTGAATCGAAGAGGTCTTTGAGGTACTTGCGGTCATGATCGACGATAAGTTGTCATTTTCCAGTCACGTTGACTACGCCTGCAAGAAAGCCTCTATGGCTATATCGGCATTATACCGCATTAAGTCGAATGGCTTAGCGGTACAAGGGAGCAAGCGCAGTCTCCTGGCAAGCGTCGCCTTGTCTATAATGAGGTACGGTGGGCTGGCATGAATAACCGCGCTGAGTACTAAGAGCTACCACTCTGAGAGTGGTCTGCGCAAACCACACAGTGTCACTCGACGCGCTATGCGTTTTAGCGGGGATGATGCCCATCGGCATCATCATAAAAGAGAATACAGAGTCCTTCGAGAAAAGGGGCACAAGAGGTATTCGCAAGACCACCAGAGTTACATCGATGGCCAGGTGGCAGAGGGGGTGGAATAATACCACCAAAGGTCGGTGGACCCACCGAATAATTCCGGAAATATCTAGACACGACCTAGTCCAAAGAATGTGTAAAGAACAGGACACTTGTGACGCGGTAAAAACAGCGGCCTCTCAGATTGTCTTAGGGCTACAGGACAAGTGCCTTAGGGCTACAGGACAAGTTTTAGTGGGTCGAGGAGTTGGCACTGTCATTCCCACACCCTGAGTTCTTCAGGTGTCTGGTTGCAGATTTTCAATCCCATCGAAAAAAAAAACACACACACACACAGACACCCTGATTAAAAGCAGAAAAAAAGCTCTACCATGGTCGAACAAAGAGCTAGAATAGTAATGTCTTGAGCAAAGTTGCTTGAAATTATCTTCCCTACACACTTGCCTTTGACATCACGCTCCTATTGTGTTTCGTTCAAATGTAAGCAACAGCGCTACCCTTATGGTAAAGTATGGGACTACGAAACTATCATCACAAGATGGACACCGTTGCCCTGAGGAGTTATTAATTTCAACATGAATAAAGGCTTTTCCGATCACTGTACGGAGGTGGCACTTAAGCCACCCGTTTCCGAATTCAAGGGACAGAGGTCTCTGTTGGCACAATTTGTGTAAGATTAAGGACATACATGACCGAGGCCTTTCTCAATTTAAATTTTACGTTAGAATAATTTTCACTTTAACGTTTGCATTAAAAAAAATGGAATTTTTACGTATGGTGATAAAGAAAACTAACACAGATGATTGCTTTTGCTAAATTTCCCATGGAAGGTAATGATTTAAGCTAACTTGCAAAAAAATTCTACGCCTTTGCGAGGCCTTCCGGCAGTCAACCGGAACATTCGCCGCATGGCGGCAGTACGTGTAGGCATGTTTTGAGTTCTTTCTTCGTTTTATTTATCAATTTATCCTCGGTTTTCGCGACGCAAAATTGTTGGAGTAGATCTTACGCTTTAGGTTGGCCCAGAAATTCTCGATGGGACGCAGCTGGGGAACGTTGGGTGGGTTCGCCAACTTGGATACCACATCGATATTCAGCCGCTCCAGCTCCTCCAACGATCGCTTCGAGGAATGGGGCAAACGCCAGATCCGGTTATAACTTCACCCAGACGAAGCTTCACCCTTATGGTATTTCTTGATGAACGACTCAACTTTCGGCAGGCATTTCCTACTATGATACTACCCGTTCACGGCCAGTTCGGAGCGAAAGAAGAGCGCCCCTTTCTCGCTGATTGTCAGCCACAGCAGCACCTTCTTGGGTAACTTGCTGTGTGAAATGAACTTCACCTCGGAGCTCACTTCCCTCGCGGGGGAAGTAAAATACGAAGTGCCCTGCCAGTTTTTGCCATCCAGGGTGTGATAGGTCTCGTCGTCCATCACCACCAGCGCGTTGCGGTTCGCCGGGAAAATCGAGTTGACCATATTATTCAGCCGCTACCGCTGCGTCGTTGCCTGCAGCTCCGAAACCAGTGGAAGTGACATCCGCATCCTGACATGTATGGTCATGTTCGCCAGGTACGTTTTCACTGTTTTGCCGGTTTAACCGACCTCCCGACTAAGCGCACGCAGCGATGTAGCCACTATTCCCTCGTTCTTCCTCTTCAGCATCCTTTGGAGCTTCTTGTCGTTCAGGGTCATCGGCCGTCCGGAACCGGGCTTTCTTTCTAATAATAGTTCCAAGATGGTGTAGATGCCGTAACGGGCGTATCCGGCGTCCACAAAGTGCCGCAACGCGGCGGGGTGCCGTTCTTTGAACGCGCACACTTCTGAACGGAATTGCTTCATTGTTTTTGCCATCACGGTTAGAGTTCGACTGATAGAGCTGTCAAATTTGGTCTGCTGACGCATGGGTTACTATGATTGATGCTGCATGGGTAGTTTTGTCAGTGTGGGTGAAAAATCCATGACCCATGAAAAATCGGTTAAAGGATGCTCTAATAGAGTAAGTATTTGCTGAATATATCACGCATGAAGTCTTAATAGTATTTGAGATTTGTGCTCATCAAATCGGGATGTGAGAGGGACTCAGTCGTGTATATCCTAAGGGCATTGGTGTTGGTTTTCAAAACCTTGAGACTGGACGGAAACATCAAAACATATTTGTGTATGTTTCTTTTCAAGTGCTGCATCAAAACATCGGAATTGTTTTATTGGGTGTCATTTGGCCACAGTTTATCGCAAGAAGAAGTCTCTATGGGATCGGTCCGCGGTTTGCACGTACGCCAAACGTGATGAAATCGGCCCGTGCAGGGATGATACATAGAATGTTGCCAAATGTCAAAGATATAGGGGCGGTGGCTTTCCTTATATGAAGTATACGGTAGAAGCGTTATCACTTTACGTTTTGTAAACTAAATAACAGTAGCTTTCAAAATGCTTACACTAAGATGTTACAGAGCAGCAGGCACGTTTTATAATTTTCACGCAGCAGTTCGTATCAGTGCCTGAATATAATTTCAGCAAACCAATGTCAATCCAACATAATTACAAAATAATATTCATAATAATAACTACCACCCGTGAAAAACGATTCATATTGGTTTTATGAAAATCGCATAAACAAGTTCTTCTCCTTATTTAAAACGTTTTTGGGTTGCTTTACAGAATCAATTTTTCTTAACCATTCGTTTTATTAAGATGACGCGTTGATCTAAAACAAACTGTAAAACAAGCAATTTATAACGATGAGCTCGGAACCTGGAAGAACCTTTAGAGATGATTATCATAAAAGAACATAATGAGATTATCGTAAATCATTATCCCAACTTTCAATGAACGAATCAAACGAATAAGACAGGAGAAATTTGATTTTTTCAAAACTTTTTAATTACGAATAAAAAATCAAATCAAAGACAGACATGCAAAAGATGAAACTCTGTTAAGTAGAAGAACTTATTTGGTAGAGCGTGGGGTATTTCCCCGAAATTAACCTGCTATTATATCCTCCATTTCGATAGCAGCATCATCTTCGTCTTCATTAATCTCCAAATCCAATTTGTTCGACTTCATGATGTTTTCGAGATTCCTTTGGTCGGCTAATGGGGCGAACGAAAGATGGAAACTGGGCGACGCGTCTCGCGACGTCACCGACATCGGTAGCGACGTCGGGGGAAGAACACTGCGTTATAATCTACAAACACACTCTCTAAGTACTTCTTGGCTTAGCTCGCCGGCTCTAGTTGGGACTGCGTCGCTGTTTCACACTAATGAAGAGCCGGCTTTCACTTCCTTTTTGCACTCAATATTCTTCACTTACACTGCATAGCACGGAGGGTGAAAAGGGGGTATTTTTCACATCCCCATGTTGTCCTTGGCGTGAATTTGCGCCGTGTGATGACAACGACGGAAATAGAACACACCGTACGTACGTTTACTACAGTCGAATGCATATGTTAAAGAGGAAGGCTTCGTAAGTTGAGGTTGGTAGCTATATGGATTTATTGTACTACATACAAGGTGCGTTGCAGCTATTTTTCTGAACTACTCCAGGCCGGAGTGCTACCTAAGCTGCACTTGTTACACATTCTATGACCGTATTGAATGAATTCTTTGCTGTTATGGCTTATGGTGATTCCGGTGCACTTGTTGTTGTTCGAGTATTATCGGATAGACGGCTTCTTACGACTCACTTATATTCATTTCTGTTGAACATTATTTGCATACCTAACTGGAATGTTCACTACTCGGTCTGAGGAAAAATGTTGTATATTTTTCAAAGCTAAATTGACCTAGTGCAAGGTTTAATGGAATCAGTTGAATCGTTGGTTCTTGCTTGGAATGGCAACACAGTCTTAAATCAAATGGAAATCCAAATTCAAAAATTATGTACTTCTACTATCAACCACAAGTACTCCAAAATAAATCTCAAATCAGTTTCGTACTGATACATTCTGGCAGTTACTACATCTAAGGGAATGCTTAAAATTATAATCGTACGGCAAACGGATGGCACACAATCCACTCAGGAAATCTACCATCTCCACGATTGGAGGCATCGTCTTTCGAACTAGCGGGATAGCGCCAATTAGAGGAAATGTTGACAACGGAAACGAAGCGCCATAACATCGGGAATCGATTTCGATTATAGGTCGTGACATTTGCTCCTCCCGACCTATCCCGGAACGAAGTGGGAAAATTGTCGATAATTGCATTCTATCAACGTTCCAAACAGCCGGGGTGGAAAGTGATACGATAATTAACCACCCTGTCAGTCGGCATTTGTTCTCTGTGAGTGACGATTCCCTTGATTGGTGATCGGAACGACATTTACGGGATGATTCGTGACAACACCGCTTCGGGGCACATGTAGTCCGCTGCACGATTGTGATCGGTCGCAGTCACATGGGTATGGTGATACAAATACGAGCAACACTACTGCTTTAATGAATAGAAACCACTTCGGCTGGGTTGGGGTGGCAAAGAATACAAATTCAATACGATGCGGTTGAAATTAATGTAGAATTGGTTTTCTATGCTAATTAGCGTGGGTCGGACGTTGCGGTTTTCCATTTGCGTAATTTGCATTTGCGTGGAAAAAGCATCGACTCGACGACTCCGTTGCGAATGGTTTGCTTCAAGGTTGGAAAGAGCATGAAAACTGTCGCTCGTGGGAAGGTAATTGAGAAAATTTTCTCTTCAAGCTGAATTGTCAGTACAAATCATGCCTTGAACGGAATCGGAATTAGGTACACGAGGCAATTTAAATTGGTTGTTTGTTAGCACAAATGAAGTTTGTTCTCGTCACTTGTTGGTTTGAATGGGACGTAATTATTTTCACTCATTTGAAGTGTATTATTTTTTGGCTTTTAAGAGAACTTACTATTTCATCAAAACTGACCCAATGTTAGGTGATGTTTGCTTCAACGGGTATTCCTCTCAGTTAGAAAAGGCCAAGAAAATAGGTCGATTCATACAGATAGTTTGATTTCCATATGCATCAATAAAAAATCACAAGACAGGGAGCGTTCATTCTGTACATCATGCCAACAACTTTTGAGAAAACCTAAACCACCCATCCAAAAATTGAATGGTTCTGCTTAACGTGTACGTCTTGGATCTATAACTCGGTCAATGTTTTGAAAATCTACTGGTATTATATGAAGCTTGAAACTTCTTATATAACAACTGACGATAGAATAAGGTATCTTGTTACGAGGGCGATTTAATAAGTGCTCAGCTTCACTGCCCGATGGTGCCAATTATCGCAAAAGAAATTTACTATCTTGAAGTACATTCTCGCAGACGGCTACTGTCAAAATTGAAGCCGAATCAAACTCGTAACGTACACTGAAAATTTATTTTCGTAAAATAGCTTTCACTCGTTTCGTAAACATGGATTTTGTACATAGAACAAATATCTCGTATATTGTATGAAACATTCATATTGCTTTTTATCTGGTAAAATGGTATCATTACACCTTTTTGTATAATGCACGAAATGAATTTCGTGAAGACCAACCAATCACTGTTTCTCTTTTATCGTAACGTGAAAGATGATGTTGCTGCTGGGATGGGCGGGAATAATTTATTTATCCCAAAATAAAAGTTAAAGCTTTGACGAGAGTTAAAACATCATACATACACTTTTGATTGTTATTTTTTGTATTCTCCCCAGCGCGGAAGTAACGATTTTTGATGAAGTTAGCAGAAGCAGATAATTTCTCATCTCCATGCGAAGCGCTAGGAGCGGACAGTAATTTTATTGCTAGAACAAATAGGCATGAAGAGAAAGTGTATTGATAGTTCCGTATAGAGTAACGGCAGGCTTTGAAAATTGAAAGAATACAAAATTGAAAACGAGCGGAGGGCATTTGAACAGTAGTATACGATCAGGCACATAACCCTTTGTCATACTACACACATGCAGAATAGGCAAGGGGGGAAATCCGCTCGTTTTCAATCTTGTATTCTTTCAATTTTCAAAGCCTGCCGTTACTCTATACGGAACTACAATACACTCTCTTCATGTCTATTTGTTCTAGCAATAAAATTACTGTCCGCTCCTAGCGCTTCGCATGGAGATGAGAAATTATCTGCTTCTGATAACATCATACATATTAATCAAGTATCTTCTCACGAGTCATCATGGCCTAGTGAGATCAACTATGGATTCAGTATCAGCGTTTTCCAATAATACAGGGTCGAATCCCATGACAGAAACATAAAAAAAAACGCTGGATTGCTCCATGTGGTTGCCCTTTTTTTTCAATTACATTTCGAGTCGATATAGTAGATCTGTCTGTCATGCAACCACCAGATACACGTTTCTTTCCACTTTGTTACAAAATATTCGTAGCTCTTTTTATTGTTCTTGCACAATGCACGAATGTTCTTTCTGTGTCAACACATGCTTCGTGCTTTTGACAGTTGCGCGAGTGCTTTTAATTACGAAGGAAACTTCATAAAATCGGCTTGGTTTTCTTTGCATGCACGTAAGTTATAATTCATACCATAGTATGCTGTACGTATAAGGAGCCGATTTCTTTAGCCGATTAGCGTATTCGTGATTTGTACTACGTTAAAAAGTCGCAAAAAGACATAGACATTTCAATCACCGTGGGAGTGTTCCGAGTGACCGTGAAAAGGGTCTTAGACCGAGAACAAAAAAGACAACTATCCGCGAAAGTGGCCACAGGTTGTGCGAGGTCAGCTCGGATTCCGAGAATTATTGCTTCCAAAAGAAAGATTCGGGAGAATCCTGTGCGTTTAATGAGGAAAATGACACATGTGATCAGCGTCGAAGGTCAAAGGCTCGAAAAAAAAACTCACATGATAACCAAACGCATCCGGAAGTTACGTGTGAGTCAAATTAAGAGAATCTTGAACTTTCTCAAGGGGATTTTTTTTAAAATTATCGTTCAGATTGGGCCGAAGAGTCTCAGATTGTTACAAAATTTTGTCCAGCGTCATGGATATAAAAAAAAATTAAATAATTCAGGGTTGCCACTTTTCCTGGAAAACGCTAATTGAAGTTTTCTGATGTTCCCAAACATAACTAACTTTGAAATTACATAACTAAAGAACGATTCACTTTTTTTTGCTTCAAACTATAATGAAATTTTTTAATTTTTTTTGAAAATATATTAATTAAAAAAAAATCTATTTTAGTCTAATATAAATAAAAAAATCTAATTTAAATAATAAATCTAAAAATCTTAAATTTTCCACAGTGAAGGAATTATTTTTAGAAAAGCCGGAAAAACCGTTTTCTGAGTCATGAAAATTTTTGATAACAACATTTTCTTGTTTATCAATTCAATAGCTTATGAGTTTTTTCTTTGTTTTTGAGCAATTCTCGAACAACTTTGAGCTCGTCATTCGTTTTCATTCAAAAATAATACACAATCCGAACAGTGTAATTTTTGTATGAAGACGAGTGACGAACCCATCGCCAAAATTTCACCAATGTAGGTCGTTAAACTGGCGGTTCTACAATTATGAATTAGTAAATAAGAAAATATTTTGTTTAAAATTTTTCATGGCTCAGAAAATGGTTTCCCGGTTTTTCTAGGCAATTTTCCTTCACTGTTGAAAAGTTTTGTAGAACAACTGGCAGCTCTGAATTTTTAAATATTGTTTTTTGTTCATATATCCATGAATCCTACGCGTGGACAAAGTTTCGTAACAATCAGAGATCCATCGGCCCAAACCTGTACGATAATAAAATATATCCTCACATCTGTATGAAAACGAGTGACCGGCCCATAGCTTTCCGAGCAAAAATAAATCTCATCGCCAAAATCTCACCAATGTACGCTTATGAACTCTTTTCTCTTTTACACTTATGAATTAATGAGCAAGATTTTGTTTTTTCAAAAATTTTGAAGGATTTTTTATTAAGATTATATTTTTCCGAATTTCAAAAAATTTCATGATAGTTTAGAGAATTTGAAAATTTGTTCTACGATGAATCGTTCTTGAGTTATGAATTTACGAAGTTTCTGGAAACTCGGAAAACCTCAAATTCTATCGGAAAACTGGCAACATCGATTTATTTAATATTGTTTTTTGTTAATATATATATGAACCCTACGCGTTGACAAAGTATCGTAACAATCTGAGACCCTTCGGTCCAAACCTGTACGATAGTAAAAAAATCATCTGAAGCAAAAAAATCTGGTAATCCTGTTCCCCGACGAGAGCAGGTTCATCGTCGATCGCGTATCATATTCCAGCACCGATCGCTATATTAGTTCTCTCCTGGTAAAAGACGTGGCCGATGAGCCTGAAAACGTGTATCTGACCAACCATCCTTCTAGCTTTATGGTGTTTGGATTGGTGGCTTCTGATGGCAAAAAAAAAAAAAATGAACCTGGTATTCATTTCAGAAGGCGCCGAAGTAAACACTGAGGCCTAGATCGAGATTACAAGTCAATATGTTTTTTCCGTGGACCAAAGAGCAGTACGGCCCGAAACCAAATGTCGAACAGCAATCAGAAGTAATAGCAGGAACATATGCCGTTCCGGGTGAAGGATTGTGGCCGCAATACAGCTCCGATCTTAATCTGCTGGATTACTCAATATAGCGCGTCATGAAGGCCAAGGCCTGTTCTAAACGCCAACCGAGTATAGCAGGCCTCAGACAAACATTGACCCGTACCTGGAGAGAAATTGATCCAGGCATCATTATTAGGACCTGTCTTTCGTTTCGGAAGCGATCTATCTTTATCGTAGTTTAAGATCCTCAGAAACAGTCCCTTTTTGAATAAATAAAAATAAAAAAGAATCCGAAATTTTTGAGATTTTTTTAAATTTTGACATTGCTCAATGGTGCAAACATTCTAACGCATACGGTAGTATTGTTTTAACCGCGTGTGGAAGCGGGCGTGCCTGTAGATTTTAAGTGATTGGATTCTTGTTTTTTGGAAGGGAAATAGCGCAGTGAAATCGAAGACCGCTTGAATGCTGTGTACGGTGACTATTCTGCTTCGATGGCGACCGTCAAAGTCAAAGGAACAGCCGGCTTCACCCGGCGAACATGACTTGGCAAAATCCCTTAACATTTGCACATCAACCGTGATGAATGTTATAAAAGTGTTCGGAGAACGTCAGACGACTGCAACACTTCATTGTATAATTTTTTATCGCGTGGGTAAAATTAGTTTGAAATTTTGGGTAAAACTAGTTTAGAGCATAATATTTACATATTTGACCTCCCTTGCTCACGTTTGAAATCTGTGATAGGAAAGTACTGTAAATTTGGCTTGCAAAACCAAATTGTAAGAAATCGAAATATTTGATAGTTGAATTGATACGCTGGAAAATTCCCAACCGATTGATGTAACATCTTGAAAAGCCAGCAGGCATTTATATGTTATAAGCGTTAAATTTGTAACGATATTTAGTGACGGTCGCTATTTTCAGATTTTCATTTGACATTCTATCCTTGCCGTAAGACTTAGTTTTCGCCAAGTGATACAAAAAAAACACTTCGACTGAAGTTTCCGATGTTTAGGAGAAAAAGGAGAAAATTAAGGTTCTGGACACATGGCTAAGTGAGAAGGGTATTACTATGCGAAAATTGGCGAAGTGGTTTGGAATTCATCATGCGAGTGTAAAACCATCATTAATAAGTTTGGGGAACACTATTCTTTGGATGAGCTACCAGCAGGAGGCAGAAAACCCGGTTCTTCCAACCCGAAACTGGAGCAGAAAGTGGTATCTCTAATCATGAAGAACAAATCAATGTCAATACGTGATTTGGCCAAAAAAGCAGGAACGAGTGTCGGAATGATCCAGCGTATCAAGAGGCGAAACCACCTGAAGACCTACAAGAAGCAGAAAATCTCGAAACAAAGTGCAGAACAGAAGAAGTGAGCAGCAACAAGGGCCCGGAAATTGTATTCGCGTCTTTTGCAGCGTCCGGATGCATGCGTTTTGATGGACGATGAGACCTATGTAAAGGAGGACTCAAAAACCCTTCCAGGTCCACAGTACTTTACTGCTGTCGTTGGGGAGGATGTGAGCGATACGGACAGGTCGATTCAAGTGGAGAAATTCGGTCGAAAGGTACTGGTATGGCAAGCAATATGTTCCTGTGGTTGGAAATCAACAATTTTTTACACTACCGGAACTATAAATGCGGAAATCTATCGATCTGAGTATCTCCAGAAGAGATTGTTGCCTTTATTTAAGAAGCATAGTACACCTCCACTGTTTTGGCCGGATTTAGCGTCGGCTCACTATGCCAAAAGGGTATAGATTTCGTTGAGAAAAATATCAATCCACCAAATTGCCCCCACCTTCGACCCATCGAACGTTACTGGGCAATCGTGAAGAGGGTCTTCAAGAAGACTGGTAAGGCAGCTGGGAACATGCAGGAGGCAAAAAAAAATTTGGGCTCAAGCGTCCAAAAAATGCGATGCAATAATTGTCCGGAACTTGATGAAGAGCATTCGATCCAAAGTTCGAAAATTCGTGAAGGAATAACTTAAATTTCATCCGGTCTTCATTATGTTCAAGTTAACCCTCGTACAATAAAGGATACATTTTTTGTATGAATAAAATATCGGTTTCCAACATAATTTGAAAGAAAGTTTGTGGATAGCTTATTTTCGATACACTCCTTATTCTGAAAAGTAGTAGAATAAATTATTTCAAGTAACTTTGGTGGAACATTTTTTTCTGGACCTTTTGATATGACTGAATTAGAGCAGTTTTTCCTACGTAGCTTAGGGTGTCCCTATAAAAATCTGTTATTCTGCTGTAACTTTTTCATTTCAAATTTTTCAGCACAGTTGTCTTGCCAGTGATATTAGGACAATAACATTTACAACTTTTGGTGTGCTGAAATTGTCTTTATCGTATTTCAAACAAAATTTATTATGGATAACTTTTGTAAACAAAATAGGCCTTTTTCAAATGTGGGTTTTCTAGTTGGGGCAAACCAAAATAAATATTTTTTTACAGCATTTGAAAGGATTTCTTTTATTGCATATCGTGTCTTAAAACTGGAGAAAAGTTATTTTATTAATTTTAATAAAACACATTTGAAAAAGGCTTAATTTTATAAGAAAATCGTGTAATATTCACTGACGGTAAGAGACATCGGAAAGATTTACACATCAAAACTTTTATCGTTTTAAGTTATAAAAATCATCGGAAAACACAAAAACAACGTTGTTTGCAAATTTGAATTAAATAAGTTAGGGAAAAAACTGTTTTGTTCTGTAGGGACATCGGAAAAAATGCTCTAATTCGGTCATATCAAAAGGTGCAGAAACATTTTTCTCATCAAAGTACGACAATAAGGTAGTGCGGCAGCTTAAGTGTCTACCGCGATCCTTAACGCTGGTAGATCACCTTTTTGAGGTGCGTTACGGGGTATCGGATCTAGCACCTAATCCTAGTCCGAATTAATTCGAACTACGGAACATGTTTGTTTTTATGTAGTGAAAGGAATATATCTCAGTCCTTATCACATTTTATGTCTTGAGAAAGGTGACAATACTCGGATTAAGTCACCGATAATGACCTTGGATTAAGAAAAACATGGTTAGTCTTCATTTATCGTCGTCATCTGGTACAGAAGTGAAAATTTCCATGCGTAGATGAACCAAAACTCCCAACCACTGATCCAGAAAGTAGTCACATTCCGAGAGTTAAACCTATCAAGTTGTGGTGGAATGGCCGATGATTCTGCCTCCGGCAGTTTCCTCGTCTTAATTACTGTTGAGTAGCTACTCCATGGCTGACATCACTACGTTCGATTTGGATATTAGGAAGCACTTCTTCTTCCGTAACATCAGATTCCACATTGTGTTCTACTTCTCAGCGTCCAAAAGTTCGGTGCTACTCATCACTCTGCAACCGGGTCTTCGTCAACTCATAGGTCCATTCATTTACCAACAGATTCTCAAGAACGATCATTTACTGTAGATCTCACTGCTGCACATATATTGCTTTCTTCAAGTTTAGAGGGAAATTTTCTCGGATGAAATTTTTTAGTTAATTGTTGAGTGTTGTAGGTTTAACGCTACATTTTGTTTCACACTTTTGTTCATTATGTTCACAAAATTGGAAGTCTTGCCCTTAATTACGGCGGAGATTTATCAATTTTCTGCATAACACTTACAGGTTATTTAACCTATTACAGGTTAAACGAAATCCAAGGTGGATTACTTGGTTGCAGTCAGCGCTGAACTGGATTTGATAGGTCGTTTGGCTCACGGGTGGCTATCTGATTTGGATCTGTTCGACCGGAAAAAGGCTTACATTGTTTTGGAAGTCGACGGCAGCTTTTGTTTTTTGTTTTCGTTTCAGCATTTTGGGTGCCGGTACTGCCGTGTTGACGATAGCCTCGAGTGATGCGTGGATCATGGTCGTTTGCAGTGCCGGATTCTACTGACTGTGCCTGGGAAGTTATTACCTACTGATGCCGGTGCTGTTGACCGACCTATTCGGGACGGATTTGACCTCTTGTACCTTATACCATTCCAGGACGGATTTCGCTTAGTGATATGGGGCCAAATCTGGGCTGGAGAGTCATGACATCTGATGAATTATAACAACCGCTTTTGCAGACATTCTTTCTCGTACACATCCTTATAGATAGTGTCGGTAGAGACGAAACTTTTAGATTTTCGACCACAACTACATATGGCCTGCCAAATCAAAATCTTCTTTGGGAACTTGGACATCTTCTTTTTCCGGAAATGCTTGGCAACGGCGTTCTTTTGCATTGTGGTATAAAGCCAGATCCGGAAGCTGTTGAAAGCCTTTGAGTACGTTTGTTTCGTCGTCCATTATGATACAAGAAAATGTTTGCAAAAATAAGCACCTTAACACGGATTTTTGCAGTGAGGTTTTGCTTGTCATCACCTTTTTCACTTTGTACGTCTTCAGCCCTTGCCTCTGTTTTACTTTTTGTACGTATGATTTTGACTCCCCAACTTTACGAGTACTCGTCCGACAGTACTCTTCAAAGGCGCGCCCATTTATCAGTCAAAACCGGATTCATTGCCAACAAAACAAACAATGACAACTGTAACAACACCGAATACTTCATCATTTTTCATTAGTGATGAAGTAACTCGACATGCACTAAACAAAGGATACGGGATATACCACAATAGATCAAATCACTGGTTCATGTCCCGAACAGAGGAAAAAAAATGAAAACATGTTGTAGCACGAAATAAAGTGGACAGTTACAGCAGTCATATAAGTGAAACGTTTCAGCAATACGTGAAATAATTCAAAATCTTCAGTGAAAGAAAAGTGTCCGAAATTCAACGTGAACAGGCTTCATCACCAACAGTAAATGAGTTCGTGAAATGTTATCAGGCCGGTTTCACCGACGGTCACTCGACAACGGATCATAGCTTTGTTGTACGAGAAATTCTCTTAAAATTCCGTGAAAATCAGGTCCCTACGCAATAATTGTTCATCGATTTAAGAGCGGCGTACGACAGTTTAGATCGCACTAAGCTATGGAAAATTATGGGAGAGAATTTAAAAGCTACGATATGCAGTTTGCAAAACTACGTGAAGATGTCGGGATAACATTGTAGCTCGATTGATCTACGTCGTTTTATGCCCGTTGTTCAACATTGAGCTGGAAAGTGTTATGCGATGAGCCAGACTAAACTGTCTTTTTTTCTCTTCCTCTATTATCAAGATTTTCCGCCATGGGCTGGTTTCATCTCCCGGCGTAGTCACTTAAATACCTTTTGGGTATTTTTGTAACTTGTCCGGGGGTGAGATTCGAACTCGTGACTTTGGCGTGAGAGGTATGGATGCTAACCACTACGCCGGGGTCACCCCCAGACTAAACTTACCAGGATCGGTTTTCACAGATGATATGAAAGTGGCAGGCGTCAAGTCAAAGATCCGAAAGTTTGGGTGTGAGGGTGAAATTTAAATCTATTATTGAAGAAGTTTAAAAGAACATATTTGGGGAACTTAAATTGCGAGAAAAATATTTGTTTGGATTTCTGTAAAACCTGTTTTGTTTGTGTGATGATACAAAATTTATTTCCGGACACGCTTTTTTCCACTGCTTAGGATACATTCCGTATTGAAGATAAATCATTCAATCCATCTACACGGTGTTCAATAAGTTCGAATACAAGTTTTCATCATTGCGTAGGTATGCGCCATGTACATATTCTGCATTGGTATTGGTGTCAGCTTTAGCTTCATTCATACGCTACCGAATGTGCGCGGTGTTGACATTCTGTTAGTTGTTGTTCGTTTGTTACGCGCGATGAAAGAGTATCGGGACTTCGTAATTAAGCGTTTTTTGAACGGTGAGCGACCCGGCGATATATTCCGGCTGCTGAAATCGCATGGGGTCAAGCGGAACTTTGTCTACACGACCATCAGGCAATACCGGGAGACGTCCTCGACCAATGACCGTGCGAGATCCGGTCGGCCGCGTTCAGCGAGGACGCCACGGGTCATCAAGATCGTGAGGGAGCGAATTCGGCGCAAAAAGAACCGCTCAATCCGGAAAACGGCTGCAGATCTCAACGTTTCCATTGGAACCGCTCACACCATACTCACCAAGGACCTTGGTTTCAGGCCTTACAAAAAACGTAAGGTCCATGGCGTTTCGGAGGCTACCAGCAAAAAGCGGTTGGATCGAGCTAAGAGGATCCTCTCTCGGCACGCTGGTCAGGAGTTTGTTTTTTCGGACGAGAAACTGTTCGTGCTGCAGCAGCCGCACAATGTGCAAAATGACCGGGTGTGGGCGCCATCGAGGGACAGCATTCCTGAATCCAATATAAACATCCCTCGGTTCCAAAGTGCCGCGTCGGTGATGGTTTGGGGGGCAGTATGCAAACGTGGTAAGCTACCCTTGGTGTTTATTGAAAAAACGTCAAAATCAACGCGGCGTACTACAAAACTGAGGTTTTGGAAAAGGTTGTTGCCCCCAGTCTCCGAAGCCTCTACGGCGATGAGCACTACGTGTTCCAGCAGGACGGTGCACCAGCCCATACGGCAAATGTGGTTCAAGCCTGGTGTCGGGACAATTTAACCGACTTTCTGGACAAAACTTTGTGGCCTCCCAGCTCCCCGGACTTGAATCCTCTCGACTTTTTTGTTTGGTCCTATATGATGGCGAAGCTGAACGAATACAAGGTCAGCACTTTGGATCATTTCAAGACGGTAATTCTCAAAATCTGGGACGAAATGCCCATGCAGTCCGTGCGTGCCGCCTGCGACGCGTTCGAGAAACGTTTGAAGCTCGTTAAGGAGTACAAAGGGGGGGTCATTCCAAGAGAAATGTTGTAAACGTTCCTTGTAAACATAGCTTTCAATAACATAAATCCAAAAAATAAAAAAACATGTTTTCATTTTTTTAACAAATTTTGAAAGTGTATCCGAACTTATTGAACACCGTGTAATGTGTAAAATAAGTTGGATACGGCCCGAATGTACTTTAAAGTTTAACCGCAGACAGACGTTCAACTTCATCTCATTTACCTGTGTAAAACATGGCTTCCCTAAAGATATCAAGTAGCAATAAGCTAACAGATGGCGCCACAGATTTTTTTTGATTGGTTAACTCGAACTGTCAGATGTAATGTAGCAATTAGTTGACTAGGCGGCGCTATTGTGAAAGATGGAATTTTGCACAACAAATTTGAATTCTTTTGTTTAGCTTGAACGTCTGTCTGCGGTTTAACTTGGGCCTAACGATTCCAGTAACTACCATGCACAATAATTATTGTTTGGAAAAACCCAATAAGGCAGAGAATTTTATAACGAATGCTCCGAAAAGAAGAGCCTTAATTTGGAACATGATCACTTGTTAATATAAAATGACTAGATAAATGTCAATCAAGCTCCATTTGATAGATAAATTTATCAACAAATATATTTTGAGACTTCATATATCTGGTAAAGAAAACGTTATTTTACATTTTGAACACATATTATTGTTTTTTTTTCAATGTTATTCAACAATGTTATAATGATTACTCTTATGAAATATTTCCAAATGCTCAAAACCCACTTGCTTATTTTAACTGCAACAAAGTTTATCGCTTTCATTGCAGCTCCCCATCTCATTGCATTTATCGTCTCGTGTCTAATGCTCTTCATTACCCAGACCCGGGACACATTTTAAATTGCAAGATTTATGCACCTCATAATCTTCGTCATAATCCTCAAGCAGTAGAAAATTAAATCCTTCAAACGAGTTTCCTCTTCCTCAACCGTTCGTTCAAACTAATTCCATTAAAACCTACACGATTTTCATTAAAATTGCCGTACTGCACCGTACCAGCGTGATAAAATCGCCGTAAACGTAACATAATCCAATAACGCTGCCACTGACTGCATCTGCATTCCACTTATCTAAGGTTCTCTTGCCAAGCAACCAACGGCCGGAGTAAGCTTACTACTCAAAATAGCTCATCTTCTTCGTTTCAGAGCTATCATCAGCACTCGACACATTCCCATATTATATATTATATGTAGTGCATTCGTCGCCCAAGAATTGCTCTTCACTTCAAGCGTATCAACTCTTTTCTTCGCCGTTCCACCGCTCTACCACTTCACCGGTAGCAGCCTTGGCTTGAAGTCTCCCATTCGGCTATGCTGTAAATACGTATCACTTGAAATCACTCATCATTAGAAGAGTGCATACTTCCGCGCTCACATGCAATGCAGACATCCAGTTGAATTGCTCTATCCCTATGACGGTGTCGTGTCGAACACTGCAAAAGATTATCTCCGTTGCCCTTTTCTTCTTCTTCTTCTTATTCTAAACTCAACCGGGGTGGCAAAGGGCTAGGAGCTAGCAATTTTCAAGTACTACACCACGCGACGCTTGTTGCTCGTCACACTCCAATGGCACTCGTTCGTACATTACATTTAGCAAAACCGGACGTCCCGACAATGAGGAAGAGTTTGTTCTTCTCCATCCACCGTGACCACCCACGCGACCCTTGATTTACCGCCTGTTACTCAATTAGGAAGGAGGGACAGGACCCAACTTCGAAAACCGAACCGCACTCAACCAGACACCGACGAACACTAAAGCTCTGGTTTGAAACTGTTGCTTAATTTATTCAGGACGAACTGTTGAATGTTCGAAACAAAAAAGAGACTTGGATGGTTTTCGCTACAACCAACGACGTCGTCGTCGTCGTCGCCGACGGTGACGGTGGTTTCGAACTCGGGCGTGCGCGATATGAAGTTCGAAAGTGACTCTTTTCTTGTGATGGAACAACGAAGATATCAGGTTAGAACTTGACCTTGTCCTCAGCACGTGGTGCGCTTGGCTTCTTGCTCTCCGGTAGCACATGGGGCAGGTTTGTTTGTTTACATCGAAGTAAGGTATATAGAGCGAGCCGATTGGATGGATAGACTGGTACGGAAAGGAAAACATACGGACTATTATTTTTCATCACCTTAATGCATATAATTTGATTCATTGAGGACTGGGTTCAATTTATTATGATTGTGTTCTATAGATAATATTTTGTTGACTATAGACAATACAATATCATCAATATAATTAAAAAAAACTCTACAAATGAGATGATTATTAATAAATCATAAAGTAGCTACTTCAGTATTACTAACCGACTGTATAATTATTGCATTTTACGTAGCTCTTTTTCTTTGTTTTAAAAAATGAACCTTCGGTGCAAACGTTTATGCCAATTTTACGTTAGAAAGTCGGATTTTTTTTTTTCAAAACGCTGTCACATTTTCATTTTTAAATATAGATGATTCGATGATTGAAATTTTTTCAGATTGTATGTATGTATGTATGGTAGCCACCATCCCCTCTAGCCCTTGGCTTGGATGCAGCTCCACTTAACAGCAAGATCAAATTGGGCCACCGATCTGAATTCGCACTATCGCTGTATGAAGGGCCAAAAACGGAGGGGTGGACCCGTAAGCAGAGACACTTACACGAAATCCACGGGAAATTAAGAATCTCCTTCCAACGATATGATCCAACAAATCAGAATAACACAATTCGCACTACTCATTAAGCTTTCTACAGGATGGCTTGTTAAGAAGGGCGCGTCACTCTCCCTGAAACTGTTGGAGTAGAACTCGCAGCACCACACTCGAATCGGTAGGATAAGAAATGATACTGTTTGTTCCCTCCTAGACTCAGGCAGTCAATCAAACCATCGTCCAGTTTCAGCTTGAATGATACCCTGGTGCTCCCTCCCAACCCAGTATTTATTATATTTATATAAATATAGATGTAATGTAATAATAATATGTTATATATGATTATATAGTAGAGCAAAAATTATATAAGGATATTTAGTTAGAATTATGTAATAGTTGGAGTTCACGAGCCTATGATAACCATGTTAAACTAAATTAATTAACCTGCTGAAATAATAATATTAAGGCAGTAATAATAATATGCAGCTTCGTTCCACTTTGTATCACTGATGGGTGACTGTATCTCTGGAATGTGAAGGTCATCTTGTTATTGATTGAGGTATAAATATCAATAAAGCATTCAATTGTATATAAAACCATAATATTATATTATTACGTATTTAATCATGACATATAGATATATAACCTTCTGGAATGAAGAGCATTTATTAATTTTGATTATTATTTGATATAATGTAATAAAATAATTATACCGGCGGATCACCAAACTGAAGCAATTAAAATTTTATAATTTATTTTATTACTTCTTCCATAATATTATATTTATGATATGCAATTAATAATGATGAACAGCTGTGTTCCTCTGAACCGCTCAAATAGTAGTTGATGATCGTGTACTGAAATGTTAAGGTCATATTACGCCATTTAATGGAAAATATAATGAAGGAATTAATAATAACACATACTAAAGTATCTACACATCTATAGATACATCCATTGCTACTTTCGAGAAGGCCACTCCGACGGTGCTAGATACAGCTGAAAATTGATCCCCATTCTTACTGCTGCTTCTACCAGAAGATGATCATCCTATAACCGCAAGACCTCCTCTCTAAACTGTATGGTACCTGAGAGAAATTTACCTTTCTGGCGTAATACATGTAATGAAATATACAGAATTAGGCTATGAATAAACAATGTCCTATAAGATAAAATATATAGTGAGGGTATATTGTAATATGAATTGAAAATTACATGTGTGCCGACTGCTGTTTTGTTGCAATTGTAGACAAACTTGCGCATCCATTATGAACCAGAAAATTTAGGCAATGTATGACCGCCATGAAAAAAAAGAATTTTAAATTTTAAATTATTTTGTAATACCTGACGACCTGGAAGACCTGAAAGATATGAGAATGGAAAATTATGATATGATGTACCGGTCGCACCCCCTCACTTCGCTATTGATTGAAATTTTTCAGATTGAGGAAAAAATATCGATTTAGTTCTAGCTACAACTGTGCGGCCTCTATAATGCTCGCCGATCAGCAGGTTGCCGTCGAAAGTGCCACGCTGTACCTGGTGTCAGGGCCGTCAGACTTGTACCAGAACTGGCATGAAGAATTTATAACCTTAACACAACCCAACGTTACCATCACCCTCTTGTTTGTTTATAAGCATTCTGTTGAAGAATAGAAAGCAATTATTTGGTGTAGTAAATGGATCCAAGCATGGAAGAAACAGGTAGCAGTGTTGATAGGGCAAACAAAATGGCCAAAGGTTGTTGTTTCGAGTTCAAGAAAGAGATAGTAGAAGAGCGAAAAGAGAGAGAGAGAGAGAGAGGAATAAATAATTCAAATAAATCATATGTAAATATACGAATAAAAGAAATAACATATTAATATATAAATCAATCAACTGAAAATAAATTTTATAAATTGATAAATGCCAAAATGTTTGTAATGAATTATTTGATAAATAAAAACACAAAACAATACTAAAATAATAAAGAAAAAAACATAATATGATTAACAAAAAAATAAATAAAATAAATATAACTTATTTGGGAAATATCAAAAAAATAAGTTATTATCGATACGATTATATTGAAAAACAAATTCATAATATACATAAATGTACATAATAAAACTTGCATTAACTGAAAAAATATTTAAAAAAATTATTCCAAGAATAATGGAATGGAAATGGATCATTCCATACAAAAAGTCTCTTCTCTTGTCCTAGCTCCACAGCACTAGTTCATAGTCTGATGCTGATGGAATGATGCTGTATAGTAAATACCAGTTCAATTCGAAACTGAAAGGTTTATTCAAAATATGACTTAAAAAGGGTGGAACGGTCGAAACTTGGTCGACTGAAATATGACGTAGTGCAAAGAGCAAAGAAACGAGCCGACATGATAATCAAAACACAACAGCCAAAGGAAGAGCGCGTGTTGTACACGAGATTGTTAACCAAGTTTGATTGCGTCGTAATGGACTATGAAACATGTACATCAAGGCCGATTTCAAGCAGCTCCCAGGTCAAGAGTTTTGTACGGCTACCGGAAAAGGAAAGGTTCAAGACAAGTTTAAGCAGAAAACAAATTCAAAGTTCTTGAAAAATTACTTGGTTTGGCAGGCAATCGGCACCTTTGAGCTAAAAAGCGAAAGTTTTGTGACAACTGTCACTGTCAACCGAGATAGTTTTATAAAGGAATGCTGGCATACACGCTTATTTCTTGAAGAAACATAGTTGTTCGGGCTGTTTTGGTCAGACGTCGCTTTTTGCAACTATAGAAAAATGGCTCAGGAATGGTATACCACAACAGCAAATCCTACATAAGGAATTGAAATTCAAATTGGAAATTGTAAAATATTCGTAAAGAGAAACTTAAAGAGAACTTCAAAAACAGTTGGAAGTGAAAAAAATGTTCAAGAAGAATTGGCGTTCAGCATCAATTAAGCTGGACATAGAAGCGGTACAAAAATGTTGGGAGGTGTGAAACGCAAAGCTCGACAGTTAGCATTTGGAAAATTGGAAGCCTAATCAAATATTTTTCCTGTGTTTTGTAGTCCATAAGCTTCAAAATGAAATAAAGATTGATCATTTATATAATAAACTAATTCGTGTGCACTCAATAATGTTAAACAAATTTCATCAACAACAAACAAATAAAATTGTTCCACCCTCTAGGAGACATGAAAATAATTCCATCTCGAAAAAAGCAAAAACTCACACGAATAGAAGTATTTAAGTGCAAAAGCAATTTAACAAATACATAAATTAGTAAATAAATGGATAAGCTTGTGTTTTTAAAACAAAAAGTAAATATATAATAAGCAACAATTTATAAATCAATCAAGCAAAATATAAAACATAGTAGGAATCCATTTATAAAATATTTAATATGTAAAAAAATATTATTAAAAATATTATATTAATGAATAATTTTGGATATGTATATTAAACTCAGAACATAAAAAATGAATGAATGAGGAACAACTAAAGTACAGAAAAAAAAGAGAAATTTTTGATGATTTGTATTAAACTAACACACATAAATGTCAATAAATAAAAAAGTTATAAATTTTTTTTTGAAAAATATATAAGCATACATTTAAAGATATAATAAAATTTATATGTCAATAAATAGTAATTTGAATAATTCAAAAAGCTTAAAAAATAAATATATTGAAAAACAAATACAAAAAGTTTGTTTAAACAAGTTCATTTATTCGTACAGGTTCTATAGAATCAACTTTACAGAGCCAAGTTTCCATTTCTAGATACATCACTTTTCTTAAAACTTAAGTTAGTGGGGTAGAACCGATTACTCGCGGTCTTCTCGAGGTTTATAGGAGTGCAATTTATCGGATCGGAAACAAAGCAGTGGATTAACAAACAGATGATTTTATGAAAACTCATGAACCAATATGGTAATTTACAAATCAAAGCATGAAACAAATTATTAAAAAGTTGATAAATTTTAAAATAATTCAACTCAATAGAATAACTACCGAAACACAAATTTAACAAATTAATTTATTATAAAAATAGAAGTGGAAAAATAAATAAATTAACACATTAACTAGTTTATGTTTATACAAACAATAAGATTGATTACAAGGTCCACACATTATTAAGATTATAAATTATTATATAACCAAACGAGCTTCTTTTTCATTGAAACATTTATAAGAAAAATGATTACACACATATAAAAATGGTTCAATAACATACAATTACTTACAAAATAACTCAAAAAAAAATCTTTGAAAAAATAGAAGGAAAATAATGTTTATAGTATACCTAGAAGTTGAGTTGGTGAAATTAAAAAAAAATGAATTCATAAGTTTATAAATAGTATGGCAAACGAATGAATTGATACAATAATAAAGAAATAAACTTATTATTCAATGACTTATTGAATAAACTTATTCATCAATGAATAATTAATAAAAAAAAATAACTCGCTCAAGTAAATGCTTAGCAAATCAAAAATTAAGTGGATAACTAAACTATAATGTTTCAAAAATGAATTAATGAATCAATGTTCTAATAAAACAATGCATAAATTCATAAATTCAAATAAATGAAACAATCAATTATAAGTGAATGCATAGTTAAAAATTTATTCGAAAATTAATCTTTATTTATATTATTAAAAATATAAACTTCATTATTTTTTTTTTAAATACATACAAACAAGAATGTCGTTATCAATTAGAAAAAAAAAGAAAAAACAAGACAGTTTAAAGTAAATGCATAAATACATAAATAATAAAAAAAAATTTATCATAAGTTATTGGTAAAACACAAAATGAACGAAATTTATCATCGAATCTATTTTGAAATGGTATATACATAAATTGCTGAAATATTTCAACAAGGTACATTTTATTAATACATCATCAAGTGTAATCAATACATAAATTAATACAGTTTAACTGAAAAAAAATATCAAATGCATACAAATCAATGAATAGTTTGGTTTTGTTTCGTTTCAAAGTACATAATGTGGAAATTAATCTAGAAGTTAGCTTATTTGTTGGTAGGATTTGTCGGAAGATAGTTTAAGCCCTTAAGAACTTCAGGCTTCCTCAAAATTTCTTCGAGGTTAAAGTTTCCTCGGACTGGTTGCATGCACTGAAGAATACATCACTAACTAGAGATAGATTGTTTGATAGTGTTTCATTGTTTTTCTTATCGGAAGACAAAAATACAGATAAAATATGTTGGATATCTGGACCATTCTCTGTATCCTCGCAGCGGCCAATAGTTCGGGGATGGTTAAAGGCTGGATGGGGCTTCTTCCAGTGTATGGAACAATCGATCACACTTCTTAGGAAAAAACAACGGTCACTCTACCACAACATTTATTCTTCTTATTACTAAACGGTAGCGCAGGACCTTATACTACAATGTACTATAAAAAAACAATCGAAACCTAAGCTCAAATATACATATTAATTCCACACCCGAATTGCCTGTGGTGAAATTAATATCTACCTTCACGGTCATCTCATTCTCCCGCTCAGCATCCGAACAGCCGTGCTCCTTATCACTATCCGAGGATTAGATTGCATCGATGACGTCATGATTGACCGATAGAGAAGGATAGTGGTGATAAAGGGTGTCCACGATGAAATTGCCACACTATGAAATTGCTCTAACTTCTTAACCGTTGGGTAGAATTTAATGAAAATTTGGGTGGATTTAGTTCATAGTGCATTATTTACATCCTGCAAGTTTAATTCCTGTTGTCGATAGTCGAGCAATCGGTAGAACAAAGCAGATACAAGAGTAATCCGTCTGCCGTTCTCCTGCACTTAAAAAAATCGACATGTTTTTCCACGTGAAATTTCACGTAACTTTCACCTGAACACCTAACCAAATCTTCTTCAGTGAAATCAGGTGAACATAACATGCCAGTGAATTGTACGTAAAAAATTACGTAAGATTTATGTGATTTTCACGTGGAATGTGGATTAATTGTAAATCACGTAGCTCTTTCAGCCTATCACGTAGCCATATAACGCCTGAATCTAGCATGTTGGATGAAAGATTGTAAAGATTGTTGTATGACGCAGGAAAAATTGCAAACAATTTCGTTGTTTTTGTCTCTTTTGGCGTGGAATTAAACGAGGGGAAATTTTACCCGCTTCTTAAAATTAATTAGTTTTTTTCTGTGTGGTTTTGGCAGGCGCTGAAAATTACGTGCGTTTCACGTGGAAACCACGTGTCGATTTTTTTGAGTGTGTTGAGATCTGTTGGTGGGTTACTAGGGTGGTCCTCACAGACAGAATATGTGGAAATTATTGACTGTCGAACGAACCATCTCCAGAAAGAGACCAAGCCGGATCGACCAATCGCAAATATTAGAAACTCCAGGGGCCTAATTTGCGATCTCGAAACGGATTTTTTTTCTCACAACCGTTCGTACAAAAAGTCGTTCGTTTCGGGATCCAAAATACGGCCCCAGTTTTGCGATTGGTCGATCCAGTTTGGTTTGTTTTTGGAGGTGATCTATTCGGCAGTTAATAAATGCCACTTATCCCCCCGACATTGGCTTTGACTGTGGTAAGCATTGCTGATGCAGTGACGCATATTCAATTTGAGAGATCATGACAAACATCGGATAGAGTTGTTCTGATGAAGATTCCGTACGGCACTGATTCGGAGTCTAGAAGCGAAAGTTCTGTAGGTGATATCGTTTTAAGTTACATACTTAGAGGGGGGCTCATGAAGGTGCGACTAATTGATTTTCATACGAAGTGGTCGGCTTCAGGTGGATAGCGGATGGGGCTGGATGGGGGACCAACACAAGTTCTACCCAAGCTAAAACAACGCAACACGACCTACTAAAATTATTATCAATTACATATTTATTTTAATGACTTTCCGGTGAGCACAACATTGATACGGTAACCCTTCACGACTAAACTTGTTTGATAATGCAATCTCACTGTCAAAACCAAGCTATACAAAAGGAAGGAATGTTCAATAGCACAACATGAATCCAGTGAATAAGAGGTGTTAATAATTGCTCAGAATTACTCAGGATTGTTCAGTGTCTTGCTCCTAGGTGCTAATACACATCTCACCAGATAGCATCGATTGAAGCATCGAAAACGAGCAGTTTCTTGTAATCCATGAAGTAAGAAATGTATGGAAAATAAGCTATCCACGTACATTTGCGTTGCATGCGTGTATTTGTTATGATTTCAATGTATTCATCATAGCATGTTGTGCGTTTGACTGTCATCTTTCGTTTGTTTATTTGTTTGCAAGGCTTGAATTTGTTGTTTTTAAAATGTCGCTCAATGAAAAAGACGCGTAAATTAAGGTTTTGGACACATGGCTACGTGAAAAGGGTGTAGTGCTTTGGAGTTCATCACGCGAGTATAAAATCTATTATAACCAAGTTAGGACAACACTGTTCCTTGGATGAACTGCCAGGAAGAGGCAGAAAACCCGGGTCATTCAACCCTAAATAGGATCAGAAAGCTCTAATTCGTAATAACAAATCAATGTCGATACGTGAATTGGCAAATAAAACGGGAACAGCATCGGAATGATTCAACGTGACGACCTACAAGTAGCAGAGAATTTCCAAACAAAGTGCAGAACAGAAACAACGCGCAGCAACAAGGGCCTGGAAATTGTATTCGCGAGTTTTGCAACGACCGGATGCATGTATTTTGATGGACGATGAGAACTATGTCGAAAAGGACTCAAACACCATTCCAGGTCCACAATAGTTCACTGCCGTCGTATGGGAGGATGTAAGCGATGCAGACAGGTCGATTCAAGTGCAGCAGTTTGGTCGAATAGTGCTGGTATGGCAAGCAATACGTTCCTACGGAATGAAGTCTAGCATTTCTTACACTACCGGGAAATCAATGTGAAAATCTATCGATCTGAGTGTCTGAAGAAGAGGTTGCTGCATTTATATCAGAAGCATTGTAGCCCTCCACTTTTTTGTCCAGATTTAGCGGTGCCGCATTACCTATTTTTTTTTCTATTTTAACCCTTTCACAACCAGTAATTAAAAGCAGCCTGAATGATACTAAAAACAGTATTTTTCTTAGCAACATTCATATTTGCGGCATATTTTTTGTATTATGACAAAAATATTAAAACAGCCAGGCCCACTGTGTAGAGTTGAGGGTAAAAGAGGATTCAAACATAAGCGTCCACTTGATATTTTCGGAACGTAAGAAAGAAGAAACGGGGACAACCGTCCTTCCGTCTCGATTGGCCGGATTCAGCAGCGGCGCATTATGCTAAAACAAAATAACTCACGGACACGAGTGTAGCTTTCGTTAAGAAAGATATCAATCCGCCAAATTACTTTCAACTTCGGCCCATCAAACGCTATTAGACGATTGTGAAGAGGGTCTTCAGAGCGACTGCTGGGAATATGCAGCCTAAAAATTTGGGCTCAGGCGTCAAAAATTTGTGTTGAAACATTGTCCGGATCTTGATGAAAAGTGTTCTATCACAAATTCGCAAATTCATGAAAGAATAATCCTAATTCCATCTGGTCTTCATAATGTTCAAGTTCAATGGCGTACAATAAAGAATTATCCATTTGTTTGAATAAATCATCATTTCTTATATGATTTGAATGATAAATTTGTT
>JASCZW010006726.1:0-84682 GCA_034211315.2 Aedes japonicus
CGCCGAGATTTTCGGTATTTCGAAACAACTGGCCAATCACGTGAGGTTGATTAGTTGCTTAGCCGTTTCTTCAAATCAACCCTATGCTCAAAGGTCAAGCAATTGTACCTCAAAATGGAAGATCTCATCATGACAGAACTCAACTATGTGAAACGACTACCTCCATTTGTACACAAGTATAAACATCTACGATAGTGCGATAGACTGTTTATTTTTCGATCCAAATTAGTTCAAACCTTATTCAAACCATGCAAATTCAAACGCGCGTTGCGTATTGAATGTGTCTGCCGAAGTTATAACACATGCTCAATACTATTAATGAAAACAAGTATTAGTCAGGCGTGTGGTCGAGCAGTTTGACTTTAATTGTATGTGTGTTCATGTTTTTTCTTTTGCGAGAAGAGTCAGGTAATGTAGCATAGTAGGTAAGCGCATATGAACAAAGGAAACAGTGCAGTGCAGTTCATTTATTCCAAGCTTTAATGAGAAGTACTTAATTTGCAAAAGTGCTAGGCAGTTTAATTGGTGCGAGGGCAGTATATTAGCAGGTGAAGCCATGGATTCCCGGAAAACGGTTAGTTTCCTACTTTACTCCAAAATTAGTTATTTGGATATTTATTTTTCTACAATAGAAATTCACAAAAAGAAAATATATCTTTGAACAAATCCGCAATATTTATGGCATGGAAGAAAAAGAAATGCAGCTAGAATCATTTTTAAAGGTTCTGCTTAGCAATGGGTATTCGCGAAATTTTGAAAACAGTTTAGCTGAAATTCGAAAAGCTTCGAGAAAACCGGAATACTTTGAAGTAAAATTTAGTTCATGGTTAGAGGAGTGTATTACTTTAAACGGATCGAGCTCAATGAATAGAGGTGGACGACCAGAGTTATCATATGCGGGAAGCAGTATGCGGACAAAAAGGAGAAAACGGAGAAACTTCGAGTAATTCATTCCCCACAAGAACTCGCGTTTGCAGTTGAAATGAGCATGCGTTCTACTGGAAAAATAGACGCAGCTAAAGCAACCGGTTGGCGACGGAACCAAGTCATGAATCAGAAGCAATAACTCCAGAGAAAGCAATATCAATCATTATGGCAGGCTAAATTGAGCAAACGATCGTATCAAATAAACTGAGAGTCAGTGAAGGATCGTTATCCTTCTTATTACAAAGTGCTGCAGGTCAAGAAAAACTGCTACCCTCAAGAAGATGCATTTGAGGTCGATGAAAAAGGGTACGTGATTGTTGTAAGCACTGTTAGACAAAACATCCGAAAGGTTGATTTTGAGTCTTTCGCGATCATGTTGCTCAACATGATAGCGCAGTACTTGAAAACCTTGATTTCATCATCAAATGGGGTGTGATGGAGCATCCGGGCTTACAGAATATAAGCAAAGGTTTCAGAACGCGGATAATAAAGATTCTCACGTATTCTTCACTTCATTGGTTCCTTTGCGATTGTTTTGCAGAGTTACTGAAGAAGATATCCTGTGGGACAACAAGCATCCTGGGTCGCCATATTCGGTGCAGGCCAATTAATTTACAGTTCATTCCGGAAACTCAACAGGTAATTTATACGCAGTTTTTTTTTAGACCAAAGATTTATTCTTATAATATTTATTAGGTGATTATTGATGAGTACGAGCGTATGAAACTAGAAATCGAGAACCTGAAGCCATACGATTTTGATAATCAATGGAAAAAGTTTGTTGTATCGTATCGACTTTATTTAACAATGGTGGATAGTAAATTGGTAAATGTTTTGACAGATACTCAGTTCAGCTCAGCGTTGTTATATTTAGTCAAGCGACATCTTCTCAATTTAACAATTTGCCACAGATGTTTAGAATGAATGTTAACGGTGGTTCACTTGATTACGGAATGTCTTCCCTGCACGCGTGGATTCGTGCATTTTAATGCTACATACACATTGGCTATCGTTTGGGTTTCAAAAAATGGAGAAAGACTGGTAACGAAGATTTGTTCAATGCAACTAAGCGAAGAATTCAAGATAGGCTTCAGAATCGAATGGGTTTGTTGATTGATAAACCCAAACCAGGAGGGATCGGGTAACTCAAATGATGGTAACACTGCGCGGAGATTCTTTGCATAATCAAGCGATAAGCTCGGAAGTTTGCGGAGTAATGATGTAAAGCTCATTGAGCGAACAAGAAACATTTTGATAGCAGTATCGTGTGGCCACGAAATTGATAATGAAAGATTTAAAGACTATTGTTTCGAAACCGCAAAAACTTTATGTTTCATTGTATTCGTGGTATTACATGCCAACAACATTGCATAAATTGTTTATTCATGGGCATCAAATTATTGAAAAGTCTATTCTACCAGTAGGAAGAATGTCCGAAGAGGCTCAAGAGCGCAGCAATAAATCAATAAAATCATATCGCAACGATTATTCCAGGAAAAATTGCAGGGAAAATACCAATCGCGATATCAACCGAATGAATCCTAGAGGGTTTGAGCTATTTAGTGGAATCCTTGTAACTATAAATTAGAAGAAAATGAGTAATCTCCATTTAATTCCAACTACCTTGCTTATCTTCGACAGATACGCGTATTTCGTTCATGCAATGTAGATATTCTTCAATGTGTCTCGTAATCAATAACTCGACCTGATCGGAGACAGTCGAGTTATTAGTACGGAGACACTGAAGTTAAGTCTGCACATTGTAGACGAAATACCGTATCTGTCGAAGATAAGCAAAGGTAGTTGGAATTAAATGGAGATTACTAATTTTTCTTCTAATTTATAGTTATCAACCGAATGTTGATAACATCAGATCCATTGGTTAATACTTATCTCAAACCACCCGTAAACCATCATCAAGAACTACCGAAGGATGCGCAGTTTGCTGAAGCTACGCCGTTACAGACGACACTGACGCCACCAGCGAAACGGATGATTCATCCATTTTTACTCAGACTCTGAGTAGTTATTTCTTCAGAGGGACATTTTTATTTCAATAAGCTTTTAATTTATGTAAAATGGAATACAATAAATGTTATTTGCTAATCCATGATTTTTTTTATGATTTGTATGAGAGCCCCCCCTTTCAGAGGCGGGAGGGGTCTCAAACCATCATAGGAAACTTTTCCAGCACCAAAAACACCTTCATACAAATTTTCATGCCGATCGGTTCAGTAGCTTCTAAAACTATAAAGGTCAGTTTACAAAAAATGTTCTTTTATATTTGTAAGAATTTTGATTTATTATTATATAAAAAATAATAGTTGTCAATGATAAAATTGATCCGTTGAAACATTTTCAATCGATTGATGTAAACGTTTTGAAAATCGGTCTTGAAATGACTTATTTATTAACGTTCAAAGGCTAAGCATATTTCGTGATGCTCCAAATTTTCGTACTCGCAACGTGTACCCTAAATATTAAAAACAAAGACGTAGTCCCACGTCAAAAGGTGAAAAATACAGTGCATATCAATATTTAATGCTTCAAAATTGAATGAACTGCGCAAGACTAACAATAAACTATCACAATACTATATACGATCTGTTTTAATGAGAATTTGAGGTTTTGGCCAACCTTTGTTCAGGGTCGAACCACTGTGTAGTGTCTGTTAGTTCTGTTTTGGAAAAAAGTGAGCAATACTGTAAAATACTCCGCAATATCGATATTTTAATATCGGAAAAAGCGTAGAATGGCTGGAAATGGTTGTCTGACGCCATTATGGAATCCAAGATGATGGCTTCTGTTTCGTAAAGGGAGTAAAAATGTCAAATACCCTGCAATGTGGATATTTATGGATCGAGAATGTTATATATATTGGGTGAAAAAATATGTCCGATTAAATTTTGGTATTCAAGACAGCATCGGTATAGAAATTTCATGGTAGTTGAGGACCGATTTAAACCAACAGTGGCGATGCTGCTGGGGCCACTCACAAGTGCGGGTGGTTTATTTCAACAGAATCCAAAAATATGTTGAAACATCGAGTTTGAGGACCGATTTAAACAAACAGTAAGGATGCTCTTGGGGCCACTCGCAAGTATGGGTGGTTTATTTCAATGGAATACAAGAATACGTTAAAAACACCGATCGTTCAAATTCGATTAATTTCATCAGCTACGTTCACCTCCACCCAATGGGTGAAGTTGATGTAGCCGAGTGCCAGCATCCACTTTCAGATAGTGGTGCCACTTTGAAAAATATGAAATATGAATTACTTTCTTATTTTAAACTCAGATTTAGCACGGTTTGTCTCAAATGCTACTTTAGATTTTTGAGTTTAACTTTAAAGTAGCTTTTTTGTATAAAAAAGCACTGCTTTCCCCATACTGAAAAAGTCAAAATCCCATACGAAACTTGAATTCGTTAACCGTGAAGTTAAATGATTTATAAAAAAGGGAATCTTGCCTTGGAACTTCCAAACCATAATTTACTTTGTACATTAGTTATTTTTCGTATTAGTTTTCGCTCCAATTGATTAGATGAGGGATTTGGATCAACCCAAAATGAAACTTGAATCAATACCCAACTACTTTGTTCAAGAAGCAGTTTGAGAACAGCTCTTCCAACAGATCGTCTCTTAGAATTTCAAATAACTCTACATACTTCGCCTTCCAACGAAAAAGGATATCCTAACTAAAACCAGTCCAAGATAAATTTCGGACACATTTCTTTCAGTGTAGATTTTGAATTATTTCACGGATCGCTGAAACGTTTCACTGATAAGACAGCTAAAACTCTCCACTTTATTTCGTGGTACAACATGTCTACATTCTTGTTAAAAAAAACTTAAACTACCGAAAAATACCGTATTTTGTGTTCGCAAATAATTTGAGCCCCGGTTAGCTGTGAATTGGAAGGTTGGAAGTGGAACAAAAAGAAAAGTATGCATCCGACAAACGAACAAGAATGTGGTATCTATTATTGAGAAAAATTCCAATCTTTCTGTGCAAAATGTGGCTTAGAAAGTTGATAAATCAAAATAATACGTACAAAACCTTGAGCAGAGGCAAGTACTGTAGGCGTGAAAATGGTGTCCAAGCAAAATTTCACTGTGAAAAGTCGTACTAGTTTTTTGCAAAATTTTTCTTGTACCATAATGGTCGTCGAAACACTCAACTCGAAGACTTTAAACAGCTTTTGGGTCTGAAATTGTGTACCTCGGAGTAAAATAACGCCGTTACAGACCATTTTCAGACAAAGAAAGTGTCCACATTCCCGGAGAAGTATTCGATTTGGAAGGCCATATGTAGTTAAGTTCGAAAATCTAAAAGTTAAGTATCTTTCCGCACTATCAATAAGGATGTTTACGAGAAAGAATGTCTGCAAAAGTGGCTGTTACCGTATATCAGCAGTCATGACTCTCGACCTCTGTTTTGGCCTCTTTTCACTATGTGAAATCCGTCCAGGAATGGTATAGAGGTCAAATACGTGCTAAAAACAGCCAATCTACCAAACGGTCCAGAACTTCGCCCAATAGAGAAGTACTGGGCTCTAGTTAAGCGGAAACTTCAAAACTAAAAAGAGAGCAAATGGTACCGATGATTTCAAGAGAAGATGGAGAATCGTCACGGCAGGCGTATCTGAGGATACCGCACGGAACCTGATGGCGGGTGTGCCACAGAAAGTTTGAAAATTTTACAGCAAGAAGGATTAACATCTTACTCAACTGTTTCTAATATAGTTTAACTTTTTTATCTTGAAACAAACAATCGGTTTTGTAGAATTATGTGTAATTTTTTTTTTTGCTGCTATTACTTTGGTGTCCGAAATTTAACGTGAACAGGCTTTAACCTGAACGACAACCGAGGAACGGCTACCAGACAGTTTCATCTACTAGAACGCCGATTGGATTGAAATGAAAACCTATTGACCTAGACCCAATATTGTGAGCTGAACTACAAATGCGCATCAAAACCATGCTCTGATATTTCTCACCATGCCGTATTTCGCGATGGCATAACCATGGCTCAACCATATAGATTCAAAATGTATTTGCTGCACCATGCAAGTCTGCAACGGAACGCCTTCAATGGTGCTTAATGATAAACCAGAAGGTTTAAGATCGGTCAACGTTGACGTAAACACTCCGATTCATCGTTGGCATTATCTCGTGCTCAGAGTCATAAGGATGTGACTGTATTGATCGATTCCTCTCCATCAATTTGCTCTTTTGTTAATAATCTTCCTTAAAACTCAGTTATTCTTCATCTTAATGTATTGAAACGGATTTCCTAAACTGAATCATTTATGTTGTTACGTCTTCAGGATACAGGATAAAAATACCGGCAGATTCCGGTGGAAAAACAGAACACACCGCTTCAATGCACGGCCTCCTTTACCTCTCCTGATTCACCTCTCGACATTTTCAAACTTCAATCAGTAACGTAAGAAACTGTGAGTACCACTTTTTTACTACACGGACATTACCCAAGTAGCACCCTACAATAATAATTAGTTGCAGTAACTCGATTATGACTAAAACAAGTAACATTTATGTCATCTCAACCGAATAACAACAAGTGTGCTACTAACAAGACTTCTGCCAAAAAAAAACAATTTCCCTGAAGCTACAGGCGTTCTCTGCCAGGATTTTCACGTACATGACTTGTGCTCCATTAGGTCGCTGATACAAAATCAAACTTTGAAGTCAATTAGACTGCATATTTGCCATAGGGGAATTTAATTTGCACAAAACGGTATCTAATTAGGACGCTGTTCTTGAGGTAGTTCTTCCTGTAAGGCTTTGTTCATCCGTACCTTTGGTGGTACGGACCAAAATGGCCGACAACCGTTCTCTCGTAACCGTCGTTCATAGATCAATTGTCCAGCAACCGCAGAATGCTTCGAGCTTATAAAACTGTTAGTCTGATGCGACCGCGTCAAACTCACCATCGTTGAAGAAATGAAGGCTGTAGAAAACACGATCAGAACAATCCAACATCAACCCTTTACAGAAGAATGGAACTGCAGCCCGCCTGTTGGCAAGAAATCAGATGTAGAGAGATGCTCATGAGCACAGAGCAATACTGAACGAAGATGCGAAAGAAAGTGCCGAATGTCATGTAACAGAGGAAAACATGACCAATGGTTGAACATACGTCAATCTTGCCTAACATCCCACTGCGGGTAGGGCAGGCAAAGATTGACGTCCATGGTTCGAGTACCATTGATACATGCCCTTCGCTCAATTCAAAAACATCTGTTAATTTTCCTACCTGCCGCACCTGACGGAACTTTCAACACTTTCTCCACATCTTCATTCTAGCCAAAACATTGTTGTTCACTCTGGTGCCTCATGGTGATGAGTGAACATCTCCTTCACATCATAATCGTTACCCGCACGGAGAATACATAACATAACAATTAATGTAAGAAATCTAGGTTCAAGTGGTTTAATCCTATTCTCGGTCCTGACCAACTGATTAGAACAGAAGGATGATTAAAAGAAGCTTATCAATCGTACAACGCCAAACATCAAGAAATTCTACCATCTTCCCATCCGCTAGCATCATTTCTTGTTTGAAGCTATTACAAGCAGGAACTGTAAGCAGCACAACAATTTTTGACTACTTTGCGGAATCAGTACTGGTTCTAAGGAGCCAGAATTTAAGTTCGTCAAATTTTCCACATTTCCACAAATGCGTCATTTGAGTTCGAGCTAGTCGTCGAGCAGTGTATGGCAGTGCTCGACTGGTGTGAACTAAGGATTGTATCGAAAATAAACTGGCAACGCTGATTATGCGCTCACCCATCTCCTCGTAAGACAATCGGTCTGAGGCTTTCTACAATTCACGCGTTCATCTGTTAACAACTGGATCAGCTCCTGAACTTTCGGTGAACAGTGATCGTTTTCGAGAAGCAATTGAGATGTAAATCGAAAAGAGTGTTGAAATGCAAGTGGTGGGCATGTGGCTTCGTGAGAAGGATGTTTCGATGAACAAAATAGCGAAACGTTTCAAAATTCATCACGACAGCAGACAATCTATCATCATCAAGTTCGGAGAACACTTCTGAGCTGCCAAAATGAGGAAGAAACCCAGGTCAAGATGACCAGAAATTGGATCCAAAGGTAGTCAACCTTATCCTTCGAAACAAATCAATGTAGATTCACGATTTGGTCTTTTTTTTTAGTGATAAAGGATGTTTCGATCAAAATTTGGTCGACTTAAACTTGACGCATTTACTTTCATCGTTCATTAAAAAATGTTGCACACCCCTCATTTTAAAGATATGTGCGTGCAGCATCATGCCTCCATTTTTACTTTGAGACTAGCATTTCAGTTATTAAAATGTCGTCGAAGGAAGAGAAGCAACGCATCAAAATTTTACACGTGCATGGTGAAAATCCAAGCTACTCTCACGCCAAGTTGACGAAATTGTTGAATGTGGCCAAATCAACTGTTGCCAGAGCGTTGGTGACTGAAAGAACGAAAAGAGTTGCCCACTGTTTCGAACGGAACTCCCAACCTCTTCGACTGAGTTGTCGCAAAGAAGCTTTCGACGTGGACCTTCAGACCGCTAAACAACGAGCTGGACTGTCGACTTACAAGAAAGTGGTGACTCCAAATCTCGACGATGAACAAAACACGTCGGCCAAAGCACGAACGCGAAAGTTGTACAAGACGATGCTGACGAAGTTATGATTGCGTGATACAGGACGATGAAACATACGTCAAGGCACACTTTAAAGATCTTCCTTGCAAAGAATTTTCATACGGCAACTGGACAGGGAAAGATGGCAGATATTTCCAAGCACATTCAACTGTCAAAGTTCGCGAAGAAATATCTGGTGTGGCAGGCCATCTGTACCTGTGGCTTGAAGAACACCGTTTACAGTTGCGACCGGAGCCGTCAACCAGGAAATTTACCAGAGCAGTGCCTGCAAAACGTCTACTGCCTTTCCTGAAGCGACATAATTGTTCCGTTCTATTTTGGCCGGATTTGGCATCTTGCCATTACGGAAAAAGGCCATGGAGTGGTATGCTGTTAACAACGTTCAAGTGGTGCTCAAGGACAAGAACCCTCCCAACATGCCAGAGCTCCGCCCAATCGAACAATATTGGGCCATCGTCAAGCGGAACCTTAAGAAGACTCAAAAAGCTGTTGTGAGCGAGAAACAGTTCAAGGCAAACTCTCGTCCAGCGTAGAAAAAAGTGGTTAAGCAGACTGTACAGAATCTTATGGCAGGTGTTAAACGAAAGACCCGACAATTCGCATTCGGTAAAAAGGAAGCTTAGCTACATATTTTTCTTATATTCTGTATTAACTGAATTTGAAAAAGAAAAAGAATTTGACTTATTAATAAAAACTTTGATCGACTGTACTAATATCTGGTAATGTGTGTACTGTTTGCCCAAATTTTGATCGGAACACCCTTTAGTAGTTGGTGATGACTAGATAATAACTCCTCTTCTGAATCATCTTTGAAATTGATATCGACACTTGTCGCAACTTAAGAACACAAATCGCAACTTTGGAACGGTGTCCCAATGAGATTTTCTAAATAACAAATGGCAGCTAAATTGATGAAGGTCGTAAATTATTGTATGGTGTAATTTTTCAATGACATTTTTTAAAAACTTCAACACCAAAGTCCACTGTCGAGTTCGGTAGCCGACTCGAACAGATTCAGTCGGCTTCTGTAATGCGTAATTTTGCTCGACAGTGACAAGTGCCGAGTCGGATTGCTCAACGAACAAAAAACCCCACCATTGCAATTATATGATATTATTCCAGACTTTACAGCGGTTACTTCTATAGTAACTAACTAAAAAACAACTTTAATTAATGTCTAAATTCTGCTATGGAATTGTAAAACCTAGGAAAGTTTGAAAACTCGAATTTCTCGACTTCTAAATAATTAAATATATTGCCCTATAATTTAAACGGATTTGCCCGCTGTTAGTATAGTTTGACACACAAGTGTAGTCCTAATTCTAATACCTTTGCAAATATTAATTTCTTTATTTCCTTGTACTATCTTGTAGTGTTATTTATAGAGCTTTCCCTATGTTCATTTTGCTTAATCTTAAATTATGTACATTAATTGTTATGTTATGTATTCTCCGTGCGTGGAGTAACGATTATGATGTATAAGGAGATGTTCGCTCATCACCATGAGGCACCAAGAGTGAACATTAATGTTTTTGGCTAGAATGATTCTCTTCACATCTTTCATTCTAGCCAAAAACATTAATGTTCACTCTTGGTGCCTCATGGTGATGAGCGAACATCTCCTTCTACATCTTAAATTATGCTTATGTTTCTTAATCTCTTAATAAGTTTATGTTTCTTAATTTTTTATCAAATTCACTTTTACTAATCTTTTCTTATATTCACTTTTACTAATCTTTTATTATGTTCACTTTTTCTTAATCTATTATTATATTGGATTTTTTTCATCTCATATTATATTCACTTTTTCTTATATTATGTTTTGTAATCTTTTCTTATATTCATATTCACACATCTTTTATTCTATTTGTTTCACATATCTTTTATTGCATTCATTTTTCTAATTTTTTCCTATATTTATTTTCAAAATAACTTACTTAAACATGAAATCTATTCAATGTTTGCACATTAGATCTTTAGTTAGCAAATTTAGTTAAACTAAAGCCAATCAGTAAGTCGAGTCAATATATTATAGATGCTACCGTTTTATTATTTTACCTGGTTGATATGTTTGACATTAAACTAAGCTCCTGGAGCATTTGAAAAGTCTAAAATAGGTTTGTGTGTTGTGTTTTTTTTTTACTTTCATGTCACTTTTAATTAATATTAATCAATTTTCAGGTTTTCAAAAAACATTTTAGATGTTTTATATATTATTTTTTATCAATTGTTTCAAGATTTGTAAACTTTTTACCTTATTAAAATTCTGTATACTACTCTATTTTTCTAAAATGTTTCATTTGGTTATGATAGCTACCCCATAATTTTGGATAATATATGATTCTATTTCGTTTTTATTGTTTTTTTATTTTTTTTTAATATGCATTATATTTGGATAGGTTTCTTCCTAGACCTATCATCGCCTACATTTATTGATTATTTCACTTCTATCGTTTTCAGTACCTGTTTCTGTATACTTATCAATTTTCTTCTTTTTCACTACACCACTAGGTATCTTAATATTATCTTTTCTAATTTCTGTCTACATTTCTGCTTTTTGGTTTTCTATATATTCCGGGTTAGTCTCTTAATTCAGAACAAACTTAGGTTTTCTTAAGTATTTTTGCACTTTTGTTCGTAATTGTCTTCCTACAGATCTGAAAGACTATTTTAGACTAGTGCGATAAAGGTACTGTAGCCTTCATATACATAAACACTTTTATGATAAGAGGATTAATGTTGCCTGAGTAAAAGGTGAAATAGTGTAGATAAGAAAGTATACACAAAGGTATTTTTGCACGGGAGATACGTTCCACTTTTAGTATGGAACCGTGTAAAACAGACTAAATAGAGTTGATAAATTACATACTTAAGCATTTAATATTGCTTCGATTTTGTTTGTATACGTTACCTTTCCATGCAATGGTCAAAATATAGTTTTTAAAAATTTGAGTATTTACACCAAAAATTGTGAATTTTTTGAAAAACTGCCATATGAATACTTTTGGCCCAAAACGTAAAATGTGATTTGAATGTGATGTACACATTTTGCATAAACTGCTTTTTTGTAACTTCAGTAATGCGAACCCAAGTAACCAATAAGCATAAGCATATACAGTAAATCAACCCTAAATATGCATTTCAAATGCAACAAGCTTTATATTAGCAATATATCAGCATCATGAATGCTATCTGTTCTAAAGTTGGATTTCAAATGCTAGTTAGATGCTTGTACTCTGTTCAGTGTAACTGTTATGATTTTTACTTTAGATTTTTTACCGCGTTGTTATTATCTTGAATTTGAATTATTTTCTTACCACCTATATTTACAATACTTGTTGCCAACGTTAAGTTACCTGATGGAATGGATGTAGAGGTAAAGCGAGGAAAAATAAATTAGTTATTGTTAAGAAGCTCAAACGCGCGGATGTGTTTTTATTTCTGCAAAGCCTTGAGTACTACATTTCGAATGCGAGAAGCATAACGAAGCATTATAATCGCATTGCAGTATAGAGCAGCTGTAGCAGAAATATATTGGTCCAAAGCGGCATTTAAGGTCTGTATCCGCAATAATCCGGACACCTCAAAACATGAATAAAACATAAATTTCGCATTATATTTCCGTCGTAGTTGTTTATTTCAGATTCATGGGATGTGTTTTAATTTTGTGAAGACAAAACAAAGTTATTTGGTATTTGCATAAGATTTTCGAACTTTGCGCTTAATCTCCGTCCATTGAGGTTTGTAGCAGATTCTTCAGAAACCGTAGAAGCCATCTTTGTCCAAATTTGCTGGATTCATTGTTCTCAGAAAGCTTCCGCTTCATCAGAGCCCAATATCTTCCGATTGGTCGTAGCTCTGGGCAATTTGGCGGATTTAAGGTTTTTGGTACAATGTTCACTTGATTTGCTTGGTACCACTCCATCACAGTTTTAGCATAGTGGCGTGATGCCAAATCGGACCAGATCAGAGGTTTTTTTGTGACTTTGATGAAGGGTAGCAATCGTTTCTGCAGACACTCTTTCTGATAGATCTCCTTGTTGATTGTGCCTGTAGTGACGAAACATTTACTCTTTTTGCCGCACGTGCAAATGATTGCCACACAAGGTATTTTTTGGGAAATTTCGATGCCTTCTTCGTTCTGAAATGCTCAGCTGTAGCATTTCTGGCTATAGCAGAATAAAAAGCCAACCCTGGAAGCTGCTTGAAATTCTCCAGGACATAAGTTTCATCGTCCATAACAACGCATGAAAACTTCGTCAAATATTCGCAGTACAAACGTCGCAGCCCGTGATTTTGCTGCCAAGTTCTGTTTGTCGTTGCGATTTGAAACTGTTTTTGCTTTATACGACTTAAGTCCCAAACGTTGTTTTGATTTTTGGACAAAACCAGGCGACGTCCCCGTTTTACGAGAGCCACCGTTCAATCGGAGAGATTTTGGGTTTTTCGTTAACATCACCTTTCGCCTTTCCGTCCATGACAGGATCAGCGCGTCCAATGTTTTTGTCACTTCTCGGTTTCTTTTCCACCGTCAAACGTTTCGAAAATGATTTGAGACACATCGTGTACAGTGGATTTAGGTAAATCCAATGTTTTTGCAAGCGATTGCACGTACGATTTCTGCCGTACAAAATTCGATCGCGCACTTGTTTTTCTTTCGTCGCCATCTTGAATACTAAACATGAAATGTAAACATCAATTATAGTCTTTTTCATCATAGACTCTCAGCTATACCACAGTGAAATTTTTCATTCCTACGTGCGATATTTCAAAAGTAACAATGATCTGAAGGTGTCTGGATTAATGTGGATACAGACCTATGATGCTTGAACCTCTGTAATAAGCATTTCTGAATATATAATAGCATTAATACAGCATTATCATAGCATTGCAGTAAAACAGCTGTATATTAGGCCAAAAGTGGTATTTATGTTGCATTTAAGCCGACTTAAATGCTTGATAGGCTGCCGTGAAGATGCTTTGGAACTGCTTATTGATTACTCGGGAATTGTTGAAAAATAATGAAACGAAACTCTTTCGTCAAAATTCAACTGCTGTTCCCATCGACTTTGTTTTTAAAATACGTTTGAGTAAGAGATCAAAAAATGTTAATAGCGTCTTTAATTTGAATAACAATATATCACACACTTTACCTTTCATTATTACCTCCATTTTCAATGCAAGAAGGTGTATTCACACCCAATGCGATCATCTCTGAAATACAATCGACGTACTGACAGAACATTGTTTATTTTACCCGTGTGTAATTTAACAGATCATCATCAAATAACTCACTCCTGATCACCAATTCACACAGCTGTTCATCTAACGCCTGCCAATAAAGCAGGATACTGCTGCTGTTCCATGCCGACCACCGAATCGAAGGAAACTCCGTGAAGACCAATGTCTCGAACTGCTAATTTATGCACCATCGTCCTCGCCGCCATCGTCGTCACTGCTCGTTGTCGCGCACTAGAAGAGACACAATGGGTCGAAAAAATGCGCCAAGATTTGCATAATTCATTGAATAATAATATGGTAATAAATTCCGCTTCTGCGCGAGTTGTAATTCCAGCCCCGGTCCTCCAGTCGCTGGTGTGGTAGTTCGATGCAAACATGATCTTGAAAATAAGAGAGAGAGAAGGATCTACTCAGTATGAGCATTTGCTTTATTTCCTACTTGGATATGAATACTGTGAATGATGCAAGCGAGCAGCCGAAAAGTTTAAATTGCAACTATGACGCTGCACTCCGGGCTGGACCCGAACGACGGTACGGACTTCCTTTCGAGGCGTATGTGCAATATGACAACCCCATCAGCGAGATTCCCACCGTCGTCAGCAGCAGCGATTATGGTACCGAGCAGAGATCCAGCTCTTTCCACGGTTCGGCAGGCGCCTTGTCACATTTAATCAACTGTTGCATGTACGGTAATTTATTGAACACCGATATTGGTAGACATTTGATGAATGCTACATGTAATTGAATTGTTTATTTGTTTTTTTTGTTCATACCATTCCGAAACGAGACTCCCGGCTGCATTTATCCAGTTACGCGATGCACTCGAGTGGAAATGGATTAACTGATGATAATAGTTGATTGTGCAATTACCGAGAGTACGTTTCCTATAACCTGATGACTTATCTGAGAATTCTGTCATCAGGAGCATTACTTTGCGTCAGATATATTATAGAATGATTTGCTCTTGAAAATCTTTTGCTTTTTCGAAATATTCATCAGACATTTTTTCCAAAACATATTCAAAAGCGACCCCATTGTCATCATAAGTCCGTTCATTCAACAGCAATTTCAAATACAAGAAAACACATCCCAACCAAGTCTGCTGGCAAGGCAGCAAACAAAGCCACCCAAGATCATCCGGAATATGTCCGAGGATCATCCGACCCGCGACCGATATATTTACTGACCCGTCACAATCCACCAAGCACCGGAGCGCACACAAAGTGTAAGCCGACCGCCACATGGCGGCAGCCAATCCGTCGTCCGGTTGTCCGCGGCAACGTGCGGCAGATCGTCATCGGAACAGCCCAAATCAATTAAATCGATTAATCTCGCGCTGGTCCGGGGAGAGATTTGCAATCCTTTTCTGCCACAGCAGCGGCGGCATAGTCCTATCGGAAATCGAGTGCGGAAAATAGCGCTCAAGCCTTCAAAAGAGATATGGTTTGTTGGCTTTCCGCATGAGACTGAACCGAATTTTGCAGCCTTATGAGGCGGGTATTCTTCTATATCTGGAGGAAAGCTGAAATTGATTTGGTTCCAAACCCCGTTGCAATCAAGTGTAATCGAACACCTTGCATAGTTCCGCACAAATTACCGCTAAATTTATTGGATCACTTAAACCCATTGCTCTAAAGCCATTCATTCTCCGTTGATCCGCTCACATGGTGTAGAATTTCACCTACCACATGACTTTTTCACTCCCAGCACGCATTTATACAGCGTTGACGTACGCCCGGACATTCATCCATGCCACTTTCCGAACGGCAGAAGAACTTCCTCCGAAGCTATTAAATTAATCACGCTCGATTTGCTACGCCACAACACACCAACACACTCCGAGAAGCTCCGGGGCACGTGGACAACATTACGATGCAAGAAAAATCACTTGGTCAGCCCGCTCGGTGCTCCGAAACGCGGAACATTGAATAATTAACGCACATTAGAGTCATTTCTCGCCCCACAACCTGTGCGCACGCGGTGACTACCCGGGAATCGGGTTCGTCGCTTACAACAAACCTATGCCACCAAGTCGCCGACGAATTTGCACGGGCATTTACTACATCAAGACGAAAGTTGAAAACCCAATCGATGGAAACATTGTGAATACACTACACAAAAAGGATTTAATTTAATTTCATCCTCGATCCGAAAACCTATCACCGTCGATGAAGATAACGAGCTAGAAACAATCATCGCAGTTGTTGCGACCAAATCAAATCAAATTGATCCGAGAAAGAATCCGGACAAAAATGTAGCATATGGTAAATTGATTGAGCAGTTATTTATGTTTGATTCCTGATGGGGACCGGGTTGAAGAGAACAAAATCAAGCTCATTCATTCACTGTAGTCATTGCGCACCTAGCCGATGCTGTTGTGTGTCGTGTCGTCGGCGGTGGCGGCTGCTCGTTGATTTCTGCGGCATCAGTCAGCCCAGGTGATGGTCAAATTGCACACAGCTTAGTTATGCTCAATGATTTTTATTTATACACTGTTACAATTTAAGCCACCAGAGCAAAACGCAACGCTCGACGTTGTGTGAAGCGAGAAGGGGGGGGCTAGTGATGAGATTGAAGATTTGAACCTGGAGTCACTGGCAATTCTCGGACGGCTTTGGTGGAATGTTTGTCTTAAGTTCTCACGGGTTGCTGGTTGCTTGTTCAAATGAGTGAGAATAAATTATTGCAAGTCTGCTTGATGATCTAGTTAATATGAGATACATTATTAGGATGGAAGGCTCAAATGTGAGTTTTATTTAAAAAGAACTAATGGGACCGTAGAGCATACTATTGATATTTTACGATTCAGGGGATAGCATAACATAAATTATAATTCAGCAATGCTGCTTAAATTTACAGTACCGGAAAAAAAATTGTACAGTACTTGAATATGTTCAGAATTAGTCATATTTTAACTGAGTTGTCATGCACGACAAAGACTTCTTCTGAGGAAATGACTAATATTAGGTGTATCTTTTGAAGCCTATTTTTGCTAAACATTAATTGTTAAGTTACAATGAGTAAACTTCTCGGAAAATACGTACTAAAGATAAGCAAAAATGAACTGCACACATTGGATAACCACACAGAAATTTCTTTTTTTTTAACAAGCGCCTAAAATTTTCCTCGTTTAATTCCAAGCCAAAGGAGGCGTAAACAACGCAATTGGTTGTAGTCTTTGATGAGCCATACAACAATGTTTGCAATCGTTCATACAACAGGCTTGATTCAGGCGTTATCTGGCTTAAATTTACATAAAATATTCCATTATTTTCTGCCAAATCTAGCATTTCCTTTATGTGCATTAGATAACGCCGAAAATTTAATGTTTCTTTTTATCTGTACATCTCTAAGACATTAACACGTTGATTAACCCATTGACAGTTCTCAACATTGAACGCAGATTTTTTTTTGCTGTCAGTTTTATAGGCTGTCAGAATATTGAAATCATTATTTTTTTATAGTTAAATTTATAGTTAACTACAAAGAAAAAATATATTAATTGTAACAAGCGCGTACAATTTCCTTTCGTTTAATTTCAACCCAAATGAGGCGTAAACAACGAAATTGTATGCAATCTTCCGTGCACCATACAACAATCTTTGTAATCTGCCATACAAAAGGCTAGATTCAGGCGTTATCTGGCCTCAATTAACATGAAATAACCCATTAATTTTCACCAAATTTAGCATTCCCTTTATGTGCATTAGAAAACGCATAAAATTCAATGTTTATCTTTATCTGTGTAGCTGAACCCGATGCGAGCCTTGCTACGCTTGCAACTAAATGAATGGAAGTTTAAAAGAACTGGTGCTTTTATGGTTTTATTTTAAACTAGCTGATCCCAAATGAATTAACATTACATAGAACTGACGCTTTTTTTTAATGAGTTTTTTTTTTGAGTAATAAGGAGTTCAAACTTCTATCAGAACATTCTTCCTCACCCAGATCACAGTTTGTGGCTAGTTACCTGGATAATTTCCAAGGATTGATGAAATTTGTGTTTGAATTCACCATAGAGACATTTCTTGCATTCAAAACACCTCGCATACCATTTTTGATTCCATTTGCTTGATTAGTTCTCAAGCTATGCAGAAATTTGTGTTTCATTTGTATGCGAGCTGGAAGGGGGAAGCGGTCTCAATTAATCATAAGAACCTTCCCCAGCCCCAAAAATACCTGCATACATATTTTCACTCTGATCGGTCAGACAGACAGTCAGACAGAAATCCATTTTGAATATAAATAAAAATCCTGTTTCCAACAACCCCCACATGCCAAATGTGGTTTCATTTACTTGAATAGTTCTCGAGATTATGCAGAAATTTGCGTTTCATTTGTATGAGAGCTCCCCTCCCTTCTCAGAGGGCAAAGGGTCTCGAACCACCATAGAAATATGCTCTGACCTTCAAAAATTCCACATGCCAAATTTGATTCCCATTTGCTTTATTAGTTCTCGAGTTATGCAGAAATTTGTGTTTCATTTGTTTGAGAGCCCTCCTCCTCTCTTAGAAGGTGCGGAAGAGTCTCACTGACCATAAAAACATTTCTCCTTCAAAAACCTCCATATGCCAAATTTGGTTCCATTTTCTTGATTAGTTCTCGAGTTATGCATAACTTTGTGTTTCATTTGTATGGGACCCCCTCCCCTTCAGAAAAAGGAGGGTCCCAAATTAGCATTGAAACAGTATTCATCTACAAAAACCTCCACATGCCAGATTTGGTTCAATTTGTTTGATTAGTTCTCGAGTTATATAGAATATTGTATTTCATTTGTATAGGAGCCCCCCTTTAAGGGGCGAAGAGGAATCTGAAACCATCATAGAAACCTTTCTTGCCTTTAAAACGTCACACATGCTAAATTTGGTTTCTTTTGCTTGGCCTACAAAACCTCCACATGCCATATTTGGTTCCATTTGTTTGATTAGTTCTTGAGTTATGCAGAAAATAGTTTTTCATTTGATGGGAGCCCCCTTTCTAAAGGCGGGAGGGGTGTCGAACTATAATAAGATCCTTTCCTGGACCCAAGAACCCTGCATACAAATTTGCATAGCGGTAGGGATAGTTCTCATGTTTGGTTTAAATTTGTGTTTCGTTTGTATGGTAGCCCCCCTTTTCAGAGTGAGGAGAGGTCTGAAAATACCACAAAAACATTTCTTGCCTTCAAAAACTCACCCATAACAAATTTGGTTCCATTTGCTTGATTAGTTCTCGAGTTATGCAGGGATCATTTGCATGGGATCCCACCCTTTCTAGAAGCGGGAGGGCTCTTGAACTATCATAAGATGCTTTCCCGGACCAAAAAACAACTGCATACAAATTTGCAAAGCAGTAGGTATAGTTCTCATGTTTGGTTGAAATTTGTTTCATATGTATGAGAGCCCCCCTTTTTTGAGGAGGAGGGGCTTTGAACCACCATAAAAACATTTCATGCCTTAAAAAACTCGTCCATTCCAAATTTGGTTCCATTTGCTTGATTAGTTCTCGAGTCATGCAGAATAGTGTATTTCATTTGTATCGGAGCCCTCCCCCCCCCCCCTCTTTAGGATGGGAAGGGGTCTCAAACCAACATAAAAACATTTTTTGTCTTAAAAAACCACCACATGCTAAATTTCGTTCCGTTTGCTTGATTAGTTCCCGAGTTAAAGGGTGTCCACGATGAAATTGCCACACACAAAATTGATTCGCAAAATTCGAGTTTTCATCCGATTGCCATCAAATTTTCAGGGATTGATAAATAACTATTAAACTTCATTTTACCATTTTACTCGTATTTTATTTACAGTCCATACGCAAATTCCCACACCTTGGCCTTAACCCCGGCCATAAGATTCTGCACAACCTGTGAATCAACCGTTTTTTGCATGTAAACCCATACTTTCTTCAGTTCCTCGACTGTCTTCACTACCTTAGGTCGTTTAAGAAGGTGCTGTTTCATAATCGCCCAGTACTTCTCGATGGGGCGGAGCTCCGGAGTGTTGGGAGGGTTGAACATTTTCGGCACGAAATTGACCTTATTGTCCGCATACCACTTCAGCACGTCCTGGAGTAGTGGCATGAGGCCAAATCCGGCCAGAAGATTGTTGGGACGTTGTGGGCCTTCAGGAGAGGAAGCAGCCGCTTCTGGAGGCACTCTTTATGTACACCTGTCCGTTCATCGTGTCCTGGGTCACGAAAGGTGCACTCCGCTTCCCGCACGTGCAGATGGCTTGCCAAACCAGGAATTTCTTCGCAAATTTGGACATCTTCTGAGTGCGGACATGCTCCGAACGCTGAACTTATCCTTGGCCGTGAAAAACAGGTTGCCGGGGATCTGTTTGAAGTCGGCCTTCACATATGTTTCGTCGTCCATGATGCAGCATTCAACTTTCGTCAGCATGTTGAGGTACAACTTCCTGGCACGGGTTTTGGCGGACTTGTTCTGCTCTCGTCGCGATTAGGGGCCTTTTGTACCTTGAACGTTCGAAGCCCAGCCTTAGTTTTGGTCTTCTGGACAAAACTTTGGCTTAGGTGCAGCTTCTTAGCCACATCCCGAACGGAGGCGTTCGGATTTCGGTTGAAGGCCCCAACTACGCGGTTGTGATTTTTGGTGTTGTACGGAATACTTTTTCCTTCACTTCTGGGCTTCCGATCGGTGGTCAACCGTTCCTCGAACCGCTTAATCACTCGCGACACCGTGGAATTCGCGATTCCCAACGTTTTAGCGATGGAACGATGCGAGAGATCCTTGTTCTCGTGATGAATGCGCAAGATTTTATCACGCACGAGCTGTTCTTTCGACTCCATTTTCGCGAGTTTTGATCACAGGACTTTAAAACTTGCAGGATGTAAATAATGCACTATGAACTAAATCCACCCAAATTTTCATTAAATTCTACCCAACGGTTAAAAAGTTAGAGCAATTTCATAGTGTGGCAATTTCATCGTGGACACCCTTTATGCAGAATATTGTGTTTTATTTATATGGGAGCCCCCCCTTTTATGACGGGGAGGGTTCTCAAGCTACCATAAAAACCTTTTTTGCCTTCAAAAACTCACACATGCTAAATTTTGTTTCTTTTGCTTGATTAGTTCTCGAGTTGTGTAGAAATTTTTGTCAAAAATCTCTGCATACAAAATTTCACGCCGATCGGTCCTTCCGATCGCGAGTTAAATCGTGACAAAGGAACCCCGACTTATTTTTATTTATATAGATGTTTGCTAATGTGTGAAAATTCTTCAAAATAAAACAAAAACGTGTCTTTTTAATTTAATGCTTGGATCGCTAGTTTCTACCATGGTTTTTCTTGCTGTGTACATACATTCCAATAACAAAAATAATAATCTTTAAACTACACCGACTTATATCAATTTGAACGTAATTTTCTCTTGCATAACCTTAGATTAACTTCTTGTGCATAATGTAGCACTGAGAGTAGCTCAAGCATACCCTTCAAAGGGTTCAAACTTCTATCAGAACATTCTGCTTATCCGAGAAATACACAGTTGCCTGGATAATTCTCATGTTTGGTTAAAATTTGTGTTTCATTTGCATGAGAGCCCCCTTCAAAGGGTGGAGGGGTCTCAAATTGGATTCCATTTGCTTGATAAGTTCTCGAGTTATGCAGAAATTTTGGTTTAATTTGTATGAGAGCCCCCCCCCTTCTAGAGAAGGAAGGGGTCTCAAACAACCATAGAAACATTTCATGCCTCTAGAAAACCCCACATGCCAAACTTGGTTTTATTTGCTTGATTAGTTCTCGAGTTATGCAGAAATTTGTGTTTCATTTGTTTGAAGCCCTCCTCCCCCTGTAAAAGGGAGGGGTCTTAAACTTCCTAAGAAACATTTCAAAAACCTCCACCTGCTAAATTTGGTTCCATAAGATTGATTAGTTTTCAAATTATGCAGAAATTTGTGTTTCATTTGTATGACAGCTAATTCCCCCCCCCCCCCCCCCCTTCAAAAAGAGAAGGGTTCCAATCTTAAAAACATTTGTTGCCTTCAAAACCCTCAAACTTCAAATAAAGACTGCTCTCCAATCTTTCCTTCGCAATATACCTATTACGACAAGTGCAATCCTTCAATCTCTTCCTTTCGGGTTGTCCGGTATCGAATTGCCAACTTTTTGCTTGCCGAAATTCGACGGAGGCTATAACCACTGGTAAGCTTTCCACGACACATCCGTCGCCCTAATCCATTCCAACCTCGAAGTTCACGACACCTAAAAATTCCACCACCTCCGTGCTGCTCTGAAAGAAAAAGCAGCTCAACACATTGAGTCAATCGGTATCAGCACCACCAATTCCGCCATTGCTTGGCAAACACTCGTGTCTGGCTACGTTAACGACTACCTTCTTAAGAAACGCCACCTATAAACTCTCCTTGATTTCCCCCGAATGAAGAAAGAATCCGCCGTTAAATTGCTCGATTTTCTAGTTATACCCCGCATTACGATAGACTTGCCTGTAGTATCCTCTCCAGCCGAAGACTGGCATGTCCCGAGGGCGCTATCGATATGCTGCTTTGAGACGAGCACTTTTTTACCTATAACCCTGGCACCCGAATCGAAAAAGGTGAAAATCCCGTCCTCAACAAAAGCGTTTTCGGTTAAATTGTAACTAGTAGGAAGCAAAAAAAAGGAAGCAAAATCTCCCCCCGTACCATGCCACGTTACCCTTCCGATCCACTCCATGAGGCGCTGGAACGCTTCTGACGCATTGAAGTAGTGAAAAATCAATACAACTAATCTGTCGAAGAACAGCAGTGCGAATCCCATTATTTCTCTCATGTTTCCCGCACTTCAGGAGGAAGATATATGGTTCGTCTCCCTCGCCATCCTGATTTCGACCACATACTCGGTCGAATCAAAATCCGCAGTCTTTTGTCGCTTCCATTGTCTGAAAAATCAGCTAAGCAGAGAGTCACACTCTAAGGAAGAATACCACTCGTTCCTGTCGGAGTACCTCCTACTTGGCCACATGAGATTTTTCCCACCTAGTGAAGCCGAACCCCAGCAGATACACTACCTGCCACACCATGCCGTCCTAAACGAGGCCAGCACCACCACAAAGGTCCGGGTAGTCTTTGATGGATCACCCAAAACATCCACCGAATATTCCCTCAATGATGCCTTCCATGTAGACCCGATTGTACAGGACGAGACTGACCCTCGTTCTGGGATTCCGGAAGTACCCTATTGCATTATTCGTAGATATTGCAAAAATGTCTTCATCCTGATGACACCCCAATGCAGCGGATTCTCTGGAGGTTTCACCAGAATGACCCAATCGACACCTATGAGTTGGCAATAGGAACATACGGGTTGGCCCAATCGTTTTTCCTTGCCACTCGTACTCTGGCTGTGGACGAGGGAAATGCCTACCCGCTTGGTGGTCCAGCCCTTAAGAAAGGATTTTCCGTGGACGACTACATAGGGGGAGCGAACACTGAAGAGGAGGCAATCCAAACCCGGCAGGAGCTAGATGAGCTTCTGGTCAAAGGAGGATTCCAATTGAGAAAGTGTACATCGAATAACCCGAACGTTTTGGAAGGACTGGACCCGTCACAGATTGATACCCTTTGGTAACTTTGCAACATGAGAAATCGTTCGGAGAAATATCCTCCTACTGTGCGAAACAAAGCACATGATTCCACACAAAGCCCCATACTTTGGTTGATTGTGTGAGGCTGCAGTGAAGGTCGCAAAAAAAAACAATTGCACCGACAGTTTGGCCAAGTTCGAAGCTCTTCTTCAGGGAAATGTCAACGGCGCTAGCATAGATCGAATCATCAATGAACTCCCGCGCGACCTTGAAGCCTGAATAGGTGGTGTGTAGGGACTTGATGTTTGAGACACTTTTGGAGGATCTGCCGCAACGTAAAGATTTGGTCAATTGTCGGTCCACCGTTCACAAAATCGGCTTGATAACTTCCCACAAATCTGCTTGCTAGCGGCGATATACGACGGGAGATAATCTGGGACACCACTTTGTAGACCGCGTTGAGAATAGTGATCGCTCGATAATTCTCACATTCTAAGTTGCTACCCTTATTGTATACTGGTCATATAACTCTCTCTTTCCACTCCTCCGATAACTGTTCTGTATCCCAGATCCTAACTATCAGTCAATGACGAAAAGTCGCTATCTTATCCTGGCCCATTTTTATAAGTTCCACTCCGATGGCATCCTTCCCAGCTGTCTTGCTATTCTTAAGCTGTTCGATAGCATCCTTAACTTCACTTATCGTAAAATTGGCACAGTCACCCTCGTTCATCATTACGGGATGCGTTGAGCATCTTATAGAATTTACGCATATCTTGAGAACGATACAACTGCTCCATTTCTTCGCACTACCTCCAGACAGGGGTGCCATTATTTATGCCAGATGTGGCACTGCCAGACTTTTTATCGACAAAAAGACAAAAAGAGAAACCCTGCAGAATGCCAGATTTTTTTTAAATTAGAACAGATTTTTATCTGTTATCGCAAAAAGCGTCGTTCAATCACACTTCACTAAAGCTTTAAGTGATTTGCGTGACTGCTTATTTTATATCCACGCTTTTCATGTGCTCATATTATTTTCAGTGGTGACAATAACAAATTAATGAGCCTTGATGTATTAGTGTATCCATTACGCTTTCACGCGGTTTTGACGTTTATTTTGTTAATTCATTTGCGCACTCATGTCACTTTGTCATATTGAAGCAGCATTCCACAAAATAAAAAGTGCAACTATGTCGTGTGTATTTTTCGCCCAATGAAAACGATTCGTATCTATTTTGTACGAATAGGTAGCCGGTCAAATATTTGATCTAAAAATGTATAAATATTTGGCATTGGTCAAATAGTGTAATTCCACGCTTGTCTGTTACTGAAGTTTGCGAGTATACGAGTCAAAAAGTGACTAATTTTGGGACAACATTTGCAAAGGGCCTATCAACATTTATAATCTTGCACCCTTTTCAATTGCTAGTCCAGATTTTGACATTTCCGTGTATTGCCATATTTTGCCAGATTTTTTATTTGTGACATGTAAATATTTTTCGAAAACTAATGGCAACCCTGCCTCCAGGTGACCCATCTTATCCCGGAAGAGATTAGTTTGCTGTCTTCGCTTCTTCGCTACACATTTTGACGAGCTGCTTGCTGCAACATCAACGCCCGCGCTGCATTCTTCTCATCTCGAAGCGTTTGACACTTATCGTCGAACCAACCGTTCCGACGATTTCTTTCCACAAATCCTATAGCGCCTTCCGCTACGTTGTTGATGGCTGCTTTGACGGTACTCCAGCAGTCCTCAAGAGGGGCTTCGATAAGCTCTCGCTCTTCCGGTTTCAAGGCTTCGCACGTAATTAGTTGTGACTTCGGGTTGCATCAGTTGCTCCAGATTCACTACGGAGAGTTTTTGGCGTACTTTGACCAATACCAGATAGTGGTCTGAGTCGATCTGTTGCCGTCGCGATATCCGAGAATATCCAAGAAGTGTCATCCATCAATCAAAACTTGGTCGATTTATGATTCGGTCTGTTGTGTTGATCTTCAGGTGTACCAATATGGGAGGCTATGCTGAAAGTATGTACTACGTATGGCCATGTTGGCCGGCTGGGTATGGCCGGCGAAATCGATGAGTCTGAAGCCATGTCCGTTCGAAAGCTGGTGGGCGCTGAACTTTCCATAACCAGTCTGTATTCCTCCTCCTGGCCGACCTGAGCATTGAGCTGTTGTAATCCCGTTCAAGCTGCGCGTAAAAAGCGTCCTTGTCATCATTGTCACTTCCTAGATGAGGGCTATGTACGTTGATTATGCTGTCATGGAAGCAACGGCTTTTGATTCTCATATTTGTACATTATGTTGTCGATTGGCAACCAACCAATCACGCGGTTTTGCATTTCACCAATCACGATATAAGCTGTACCCAGCTCACGTGTATTGTTGCAGCTCTTGTAGATGATATTGCCATCCTGATGCGTATGTACCTACCATTGATGCTTTCCAGCTAACCTCCTGCAGCGCTCCAATGTCGAACTGGCGGATCCTAAGAAAGTTGAAAAGAATGCGGGTACTTCCCGAAAAATTGGGGGACTTACAGTTCCATGTTCCGAGTTTCCAATCCACAGTAGTTTAGCTGGAATTTAGCTGGAAAGATACATTTTCGGCCAAAGCTTGAAGTTTGGGAACAACATTGTCTTCTACAAAATTGTTTTTAATAACAAAGCGCTTCTTTCGGTGTAATTGAAAACAAGGGTGGTCCATATTTTCAGAGAAATCGAAAATCTAACTTTTTTATTTGCAGAAATAAAGGCATACATTTTTCAACAAAGTTGTAGCATAAATTAATGTAAGCAACTTTGATAGAATAAATTGTTCAGTTCCTTCTGATATGACAGAATAAGAGAAATTTTTCCCGTCATAGCTTGGGGTGTCACTATAAAAAACATTTATTTAGCTGTAACTGTTTAGTTGTTCTATAATCAATGGGAAAAGAACTTTGCTGAAAAATATGGAATAAGCAAGTTCCAGCCATATAACTGATTTTTGTATGGACACCCTAAGCTTCGACGGAAAATCAAAAGGTTCAAAATTTTATTCAATCAAACTTGTTTAAAACTAGTCAATCTACAACTTTTTTAAAAAATCCATGCCTTTATTTCTGCAAATAAAAAAGTTTCGATTTCTTTGAAAATAAAGACCATCCTGTTTTTCATTCACACCAAAAGAAGCGCCTTGTTATTAAAAACTTTGCAGAAGACAATGTTGCTCCAAAACTTCGTACTTCGGCTGAAAATGTATCTTTCCAGCTAAATCCGTATTCTGGACCACTGTGCAATCGTTAGTCCTTTTTCGTTGCCTGGGTCTATATCGATTGTTTCGGCCCGTATTTACATCGTGTCCTTCCATTACTATTATTGTAGGCCTGCACCAACCCCGTATCTCGTCAGAGGACCGTGGGACTCTAAACAGAGCTGTGCACGAGGACGATGCGGCTGATCACCCTAATATGGACAACAGTGACCGATTTTAGCCGCCACTGACATGGAGAACAGTCGTTCAGGTTGGTGAAGGCCTGGAATGTTACTCTTATAGCGGAGTGACTCGCTGGGCTGCAATATGGTGAGTAGACAACTGGGATGGAACGAGCGTCCCCGCAACATAGCTCTGGTCCTCACAAGCTCCTACCTCATTCTTCCACGGGTCAAGAGATAACACAGACCGCCAGCTAAGGGTTCCGTCCTTTGCTGGTAGAGCAGCCTGGCCACTATTATTCTTTTGACTTCAGCTAGATTCAGGAGGAGCGTGCCGAGCGTCTGTCTACCAAGGAGGTGCGGCTCAACCGGCGTATGTCTTGGCATCTAGCGGTTGAGTAAAGGGTGTTTCGATCAAAATTTGGTCGACTTAAACTTGTCGCATTTCCTTTCATCGTGCATTAAAAAATTGTGCACACCACTTGTTCGCGACAGCGAAGTATTCCGGAGCCAAACGTTCACGCACCGCATCACTACCATGAAGGGCGCATCGTTTTGCTTACGTTTCCTTTCCCTTTCCCCTCTTCCTATGACACACACACACACTCACTAACCCCGAGACGGCCGCGGGAATACGGTCACCTTTTCCTACTAACATTTTGTGTTCTTTTTTTTTGCAACGCCATTCGCACCGATTGGTGGACCAATCCGGTGAGCCTTTTGTTTTGTATCTCACTCCACATACTGTATAAAAAGGCGTGTATCGACGCAGTTTAGATCATTCCAGTTCGTTCAAGCGACACGTACGGACGTGTTTTCCGCTATCTCGGTTCGAAGTTTTGTTCCTCGTGTTTCCCTCTCGTTCGCTTTCTCGCGATTGCGCGCCCGGCTCGTGATATTTCGCCAGCTCTTGCCAACTTGCTAGCGTTGGCAAGCCAAAGGGAAACATTGCCAGCGTGTGCAACTTTTTCCGCTCGACCTATTGCCGTCGCAATGCGTCGTAAAAACCAACACGTGGTGACAACCACGCCGGCGGCATCTGCTCCCGCAAGCACACCGAGCTGCTCCAAGCGGCAACGGCATGACGACGCTGATTCATTGGAACCCAATGCCCGATTACTAGCGAGCGATCGGTTTGCTGCGCTCCCGGTACAGGAGGTACCGATGAAAGTGAAAATCCCACCGCTTTTCACCACGTCCAAAAACATTGCTGCACTCAAAACTGAGCTTGCAGCAATTAAGCTTAATCCACTGTTTAAGCTGTGCAGTACGGGCACAAAGATAATGTGCTCGACTGAAGCTGAGTACCGTGCTGCTGGCGCTCATCTGGTCGCCAAGCAACACGAGTTTTATACTCATGATGTTCCCGGAAACAAGCCGATGAAGGTGATTCTGCGTGGCCTCCCAGATTACACTCCGGAATACGTCTTTGCCGAGCTACAGGCGGTGTCATTGAAACCTTTGAAGGTATTCGCCATCAGACGCCAGCAGCAAGGAAACCACCGGGACCAACTGTATCTGGTCCATTTGGAGAAGGGTTCCGTCACGATCGACGATTTCAAGAAAATACGGGCCATCTCCAACATCATCATCGAGTGGGACCGGTACCGCCCAAAACAACATGACGTGACACAGTGCGGTAAGTGCCTGGCGTTTGGTCATGGGACCCGAAACTGCCACATGAAGCCCCGGTGTGGAAAGTGTGCCGGAGCGCACACCACCATGGATTGTGCCCCGATGGATGAAGGTGCCTTATCCAAGTGCGCCAACTGTGGTGCTAACCACGAAGGCAGCAACCGAGCCTGTCCCAAACGAGCGGAGTATTTGGCCATCCGCAAGCAGGCGTCAACCAAGTCTCGGCATGGTCAACGCCGCCCGCCACCTTGAATGGACGAGGAGAACTTCCCGGCGCTCCGGTACCAAGTGCCGAATCTACCTCCAGTTCCATTGAACCATCGCCAAGCAAACCGCCCGCCACCATCCGTTCAGCAACGATTCGCGGCTGACGCCGCCGCCCCCAACCCAGCTCCTCCTCCAGGCTGGGGCAATTCGAATCGCAGTACCTCCACGCAACCACACGTCGATGGACAGCTCTACGACTCGGAGCAAATGATCGAGTTCGTGCAAGAGCTCTACCGCCAACTACGTTCCTGCCGCTCCAAGGAGGAACAGCTCAAAGCCGCCACATCCGTGACGATGAAGTTCCTGTGCAAGCATGGACCATAAACGCACCATCAGCATCGTTAATTGGAATGCTTGTTCCATCCGGAACAAAACGACTGAGCTCGGTGACTTCCATAACAGGAAGGCCATCGACATCGCCATCGTCACCGAGACACATCTCAAGCCGGAACTGAACATTTTCATCCCTGGATATCGGATTGTACGACTTGATCGTAGCGGCTCTACTGGAGGAGGAGTTGCGATCGCCCTGCGCTACAACATCAACTGCCAACTACTTCCGAGTTTCCAGCTGCAGTCCATCGAATCCATCGGAGTCGAGATCGAAACTGCTGTGGGCCCTATCACCATCATCGCGGCTTATTGTCCCAAGCAAGCCAGCACCGCTAACGGAACAACAACGGTCCTTCGGAACGACATTCGCAAGCTCACTCGGAGGAAGGGATAATTTATCATCGCCGGCGACCTAAACGCGAAATCCGAAACCTGGGGGAACACCCGACGGAACCGGAACGTAATAATTCTGCAGGAAGACCTGGAAGAGGGACATTACACCGTCCTGGGCCCGGATACTCCCACCTGGTTGAGCAGATCCGGGGTCCATTCGACAATCGACATCTTCCTCACCAACATGGGAAACAACATCGCCCAGCCGATCGCACACCAGGAGCTCAGCTCGGACCACTATCCGGTGGTGGCCGAAATTGGCTCCTCGGTCAACCGGCATCGTATTACCAAACGGAACTACCATCGCGCCAGTTGGGAGAGGTTCCGACAACACGTTGACGACAACATCGATTTCGATATGCACCTTGAGTCGGTTGATGACATCGAAAGGCAGCTGCAGAGCATCGAGCAAGCGATCTCCGAGGCCCGGGATCAACATGTACCGGTAATAGATCAGGTGAGTGACTCTGTACCCATTGATAGACCCACCAAAGAACTGATTCAATTGCGCAACGCTACCCGACGGCAATACCAGCAAACTGGCTTGCCTACTTTAAAAAGTCATTGCAATCGGATGACTAAAATTATTAAGGCCAGAATGGTGGACCTCAGGAACAACAATTTTTCCGACAAGATCCGCTCTCTCCCAGGTTGTGCAAAGCCGTTCTGGAAGTTGACAAAAATTTTAAAAACTAAGCCAAGACCCATTCCACCGTGGATCCCACTTGACAGCAATCGCTCCACGGATCGCTTAATTACTCCTGCAGAGAAGGCTGTTGAGATAGGTCAACACTTCGTCAGCTCCCACAATCTTGGACTAAACATCGTCAGTCCACACGAAGCTGCCGTTAGCGAGCTTTTAAACAACATCCATCAAAGTCCCAATGACTTCTCGGAAGAGTTGGAAATCTCAGCTGACGAATTGTTGACCTATATTAAAGCGGCTAAGAACATGAAGGCCCCAGGTTTCGATAATATCATGAACTTGGAGCTCAAGCAATTGAGCCCCCAGTTCTATAACCATCTGGCGATGGTCTACAACCAATGCCTCCGACTTAGCTACTTCCCCTCGTGTTGGAAGTCAGCCAAAGTCATTCCTATCCAGAAACCTGGGAAAGATCCTTCATGTTCCAAGAGCTATAGGCCCATCAGCCTTCTCTCAGGACTATCAAAACTGTTTGAAAAAGCAATCCACCGTCGGCTTCTTTCATCCGCCGACGAGCTGAACATCTTGCTCGACGAACAATTTGGCTTCCGACGTGGTCGGTCGACAATTCACCAACTTAATCGAGTCAGTAACATCCTCAGACGGAACAAGTCTGTATCGAAATCATCTACCATGGCACTTCTCGACATCGAGAAGGCCTTTGATAACGTGTGGCACGATGGCTTGGTGTACAAGCTAAAACGCTACAATCTTCCTATCTTCCTGGTGAAGATAATTAAAAATTATTTGTCGGACAGAACATTCCGTGTTTCGCTGCAAGGTGCAGTTTCCGATGCACAGGAGATCTCCGCCGGTGTTCCGCAGGGAAGTATATTAGGTCCACTTCTGTTCAATCTATTCACCTCGGACATACCCCCGCTCCCTGAAAATGGATCTCTGTCGTTGTTCGCCGATGATACCGCAGTCGTCCACAATGGTAGGGTAATAAGAGCGCTTACAGCGAAACTGCAGCGAAGCCTGAATGTTCTGTCTGAATATTTCACCGAATGGAAGATCTGTATCAATGCGGCGAAGACCCAGGTCATCCTATTTCCACACTCCTACTCTCCCAGACTTGTTCCGCCTGAGGATTGTAAAATAAGCCTAAACAACACAACGGTGGAATGGGCCAAATCAGCTGTCTATCTTGGCGTTACAATAGACAGCAAGCTTATTTTCAGGGAGCAGGTTGACAAAACTGTCACAAAGTGTAACGTTCTGTTGAAGCTACTGTACCCATTGATCAACAGAAGGTCTACATTATCCCTTAAAAATAAGCTTGCTGTCTACAAGCAAATTATACTTCCGGTCATCGAGTATGCAATGCCAATCTGGGAGAGTTGTGCAAAAACACATCTCCTGAAACTTCAGAGAGTACAAAACAAGTTCCTCAGGATGATAATGAACACCCCTCCGAGGACAAGAACATCTGAGGTCCACCGTCTGGCCGAGATAAAAATGCTTGACGATCGCTTTAGTGAGTCTATCAATCGGTACAGGGCACGCTGCCTGACATCGGATCACCAGATCATTCGGAATCTGGTTCCCCACCCCTAGGATTTTCAAATTTTAGTTTTAGTTGTAGATTAGGTAGGTTATCAAATTTTAACAAACAATGCCCCAAGGCCTGAACTGAAAATTTAATGTAAAACACATAACACACTGAACACACCAAACACAGAAAATTAAAAATTAAACAAAGCTGAAGAGCCCAATGGGCTAAAACACTTAAAATGTTAAAATTAGTATGTAAGACAAATGAATTGGAAATATAAAACATGTTAAGTAAAAAAAAAAAAAAAGCAGTTTAGATCAGAAGTTTTTTGTAAGCTATACAGTGAACATCAATAAAAACATAGTAAAACGTAGTGCGAATATCAATTCTTACACCGAGCCCTGTGGGATGTAGCGAATCCGCTACTCAACTTGTTGCTGCTTGAACTCCGCCGTTGCTGGACGTCGCTGCTACCCCGTTCTTCGCTGCCGCTCAGAGGACCTTTCTACCACTGCTGTCCAATCCTGCCATCTCTCGCTACCTTCCATTTAAAAGAGTTGATTCTGGCCATAGTTCTTCTCAGAACTGGCCATCGGGAAGGTAGGCGACTGAGATACACATGTAGTTCGGCACGTCGTTGTGAGTGTTAAGTATGGAAGCAGGTCCCCTGAGTGGTTCGGCACTGTTGGTGTTGGAATCCGATCGTTGCTGTTCGCTGCTGTTGTTCCCGCTGTAAACGTTGGCAAGATGAGCCAACACCCCTCATTTTGAAGATGTGTGCGTGTAACAGCACACCTCTATTTCGATTTTGAGATTTGAGCACTTCAGTTATCAAAATGCCGTCGAAGGAAGATAAGCAACGCATAAAAAATTTGCACGTGCATGGCGAGAATCCAAACTACTCTCACAACAAGTTGGCGATATTGTTGAATGTGGCTGAATCAACTGTTACCAACATATTAAAAGTGTTTGGTGAAAGTTTGTCGACAGCCAGGAAAGCGCAATCTGGGAAAAGTCGAAAGCCGGAGGCCACAGCGACGACAAAAAGAGTTGCCCGCTGTTTCGAGCGGAACCCCAACCTCTCCGTCCGAGATGTCGCAAAGAAGCTGGGAGTGGCGCCTTCAACCGTGGATAGAGTTGAAAAACGAGCTGGACTGTCGACTAACAAGAAAGTGGTGACTCCAAATCGCAACGATATACAAAACACGTCGGCCAAAACACGTTCGCGAAAGTTCGACACGACGATGCTGACGAAGTTTAATTACGATGAAACTTACGTCAAGGCCGACTTTAAACAGCTTCCTAGACAGGACTTTTATACGACAACCGGACGGGGAAAGGTGGCAAATATTTTCAAGCACATTAAACTGTCAAAGTTCGAGAAGAAATACCTGATGTGGCAGGCCATCTGTACCTTTGGCTTGAAGCACAACGTTTACATTGCGACCGGAACCGTCAACCAGGAAATTTATCTGATCGAGTACCTACAAAAACGTCTACTGCCTTTCCTGAAGCGACACAATTGTTCCGTTCTATTTTGGCCGGATTTGGTATCTTGCCATTACGGAAAAAAGGCCGTGGAGTGGTATGCTGCCAACAACGTTCAAGTTGTGCCCAAGTACAAGAACCCTCCCAACACGCCAGAGCTTCGCCCAATCGAACAATATTGGGCCATCGTCAAGCAAAACCTTAAGAAGACTCAAAAAGCTGTTGTGAGCGAGAAACAGTTCATGGCAAACTGGCATTCTGCAGCGTATAAAGTTGACAAGGAGACTGTACAAAATCTTATGGAAAGTGTAAAACGAAAGACAGAGTGCACACAATAGATCGCTAAGAATAAACTATACAAGCCACAGTGGTACATGAGCGTCTTTCCATGCGTCAATTTTTGCCTGTTGAAGTGGCGGACTTGTTCCGTCGCTACAACCTACCCCGCAGTGGGATGTTAGGCAAAGATTGACGTCCATGGTTCGAGTACCATTAGATACATGCCCCTTTCGCTCAATTTTCAAAAACATCTGTTAATTTTCCTACCTGCCGCACTCTGACGGACCTTTCAACACTTTCTTTTCACATCTTTCATTCTAGCCAAAAACATTGTTGTTCACTCTTGGTGCCTCATGGTGATGAGCGAACATCTCCTTCTAAATCATAATCGTTACTCCTCGCACGGAGAATACATAACATAACAATTTAATGTATAACTAAAACAGATTAAAAATCAGTGACGAAGTAGCACAGGAGGTTAAAAGCCACCTTAATAGAGACAAAAAAGATTAAAAATGAGTTTTGTCACTGTTTCTCGTAGTTTCCTTCTATGTAATTAAGATAGATCCAAGGCAAGGATGATCCTAAAGCGCGCTGCAACTACGAACCTAATGCGAATAGTAAAATTCTCAATGTGACCTCAAGGCACCCATTTCTCCGCAGCAGGTGAAAAAAACTACTGGGTGTGGTATTTCCACAGTGGAACTGACTCTTAGCTTTGGGTCTTGACGAAGAATCTCTACTGAGCCATTGCGGCACGATAAGCCGGAGAGTTCTGTGGAAGGTGTACTGTCCGAATTCCTTTATTAAGTAGATTCCTTAACTGTACCCTAACTGATAATTCCTTACTGCTAAGAAGGATTTTCTCTCTAAGAAGCCATAAATACTTATTAAAGGTGCCTACTTGGGGTACGGTAACAAACCAGTGGTACCCAATTGGTTTGGGTAGCCTCAATACAGTGTCTTCCTAGGGATATATTGCCACTTGGTGGACCTGGTGTGGATTGGCCTTGTCCAACATTCTATGATCGCTAAACTTGAGCTTCTTAGTCAATTGAATTCTCGGTAGACCTTGCGTTCGGCTGACATACGGGTGGTGGTCGCGCTTTAACCGAACCAGTTTCCTAGAATTTTTCCACCCCATTGCCAATAGTCCCCTCGGTAGGACGATTATTGCATACTTATTTTAATAAAATAATTTCATCATTTGCTCGTGTTTTTGGACCTTTTGATTCCCCATGGTAACTGAGCAATACTCACTAAATAAATGGAATCTAATTTGACATTTGTCGCTTCAACAATATGGCCGAAATCAACTGTCAAGGAAAGGAAATCCCTAATTGGAAACCTTTAGTACTAAGAATATTAGACTTAAGAGTAGTCTACAGGGTGCGGCAGAAAATAATGCAAAAACTTGTTCTTTCCAATTCCATTTTCAACTAATTCGAGCTATAATATCAACATTTTCGAATGCAGTTATCTTTATAAAGTCCTTTTAAACAAATTTATTCAATGTGTCCTCAACCTTTTTTTAATAACATCCTCGAGCCAACGCCGGAAGCCAGAGCATGCATTTCGGACGTAGTCCTCTGACATTGACTGCCATGTGCGTGTTATGGTTGACTTCAGGGTTTTCACATTAGGGTTTGATGTTCTGCAGGCTCGTGCTTCAACATATGCCCAAATCGAATAATCCAACGGACTAAGATCTGAGCTGCTAGGGAGCCACAAATCCTTCGGCCAAAACTTCATGTTATCGTTCAACCATTCGATTGAACGTGTTCGTTTTGACGTGTGACACGGCGCTCCATCCTGCTGTAGGACAACGTTTTGGTCCTTGGAGAAGTTGGCCCTCACCCAGTGAAGCACTTGGTCCTTTAAAATACCGATATACACTTCGGTATTGATTTTAAATCCAGCATCAATGAAAACAGGCGGCATTTTCAAACCGTTGGACGTCACCAAGCCAAACATCATGACGCCCAGTGTGTGAAAAAATTGACAGCCCGAAATGAGTGCGAAAAAAAACAGTATTCAATTCTTTGGTCTTTGCTGAACACACGAATTACTAATAAAGAGAAGAGGCAATGAACGAACAAACACAAGCATTCGGTCCCCTCCAAAAAGGTGACTCGCACCGAGTGTCTTCATTCACACAGGATGCTACCGACACATTTTTCTATACAGATCTCCGGTTCAATCAGTCAAAACAAAAGAGGAGAGCATCACAAAACACAATAATCGCAAACATTCTGACTGAATGTGTTCTTGCTATCACCGAATTTTGGCTCTTCTGAAATTCAGTTTTGCACCGAATCGGAGAATGACGAGATGGATGTTGGATAAATTCACGGGATACTGCTTATTGAATTTGAATTTTTCGCACCCTGATGACGCCAGCCGGATGTTTGGTTTGAAATTTGAATTTCACTTTTTCCAGAACGTTTACTGCAGTGAAATGAACCGGCCCGTGCGGCTGTTGGCCACAGCATCGATCCTGAAAAGCTTTTCGTCGGAGAACAGGATTATCATGTTTTCTTTCTTCAACAAGGAAAGCAATCTCTTGGAACGAGTCACTCGTAGTTCCTTGACCCAGTCCGTAATCAAGTCGCGTTTCACTCTGGCTCTGGAAGATGCATGGAGGTATTCTTTGATGATTCTACACATGGATTTCTCCGAAATATTGGCTTCCTTTGCAAGTTTTCTTATGGAACGCACCGGGTTGGGAGCAATTTTTGCACGGACCGATTTGATCACGTTTGGCGTGCGTGTAAACCGCGGACGTACGCTTCCCGGCTTCCGCTGCTTAGGACCATCCTGCATGGACTTTTTATGCGGTAAATTGTTGCCAAATGGCACACCACCACATCTCTTTCGGCTTCTGCTGGGCGAGCAACAAACTGGTCATCACTTCTTTCGAGAACATTTTGACGAATTTGCAATAAACAAATAGAATGTTTGGATGCAGCACTTGAAAGTAAACATAAAAAAATACACTTTCGACAGAAATTAGCCGCTAGCTTCACGAATTAACCCAATACTCAAGTTTGAAAATGTTCGCATTATTTTCTGCCGCACCCTGTATACGATTTTCACATTGAATATGACACAACAAAAATTTCATTTCAATTCACACTAAAATTTTAGTCAGGTTTATAAAAACCTACACAGCTTCATTACACCGATCTTTAAACCTCGACTTCTAAAATTCCTTTTACTCCTATCAAAGGTTTTATTTTGACTTTATAAAATGCTGTTTGGAAATGCTGTTTTAGGACTCATTCATATTAGCTTATTATGGTCAGTTGAAAAAATCATTTTGAAACCATTTCGCCTCCAGTAAATGCATATATGGCATTGAGAGAAGGCAAAATGGCATTGAGAGAAGTCACCAAATGGCCAAATAGTTTTATAGTAGCCATTGCGAAGATAAACTGGCTTATTGGCAAAACTGTGATTTCTTCCAATCGCCATATTGAAATATTTGAAATAATTGAAATGTGGAAAAATAAATACACAAAATATTAAATGTAATACATATGAACTGTTGATCAGAGATCAACTTCAGTATTCTTTAAGATAACCTTATTGAATTCCATCAATGCTCAGGAGTTTCATGATTAATTCATCGAATTTATTTGTATCAATTTTGTTTTTGTTGTAGTAAAGTTGCCCAAGCGCATTTATTTTCGGATCTTATCGTGCCAATATTCACCATAAAATTATATGGGCATATGATTTGGAGCATGGTACGCTATAAAAAAAACTCAATTTGTTTTGGATATTTCCAAAACCAAATTTTTCGGCAACACTAGAACTTTTTTTTTCAGATATAATTTACTGCTAAATGAATCATAAGAGTAGAGAATTGTTCGCAGAACAAGAAAAACCAACCACGATATCACCGTGAAGTTTGACTTATTAGTCGATCTGAATTTTAAGTTAACATGGGGTGTTTTCAATGTTTTACTTAATTCTGCAACTTTTCAGAATTTATTGAAACAACCTTAAAGATTGGCGTCTTCTGCTTCAAATATACCACGAACCTATGTAGCTTCTAACTACACCTCGTTATCTGTCTATCATACAAATTAATTAAACAACATGCTCCCCTCAAATTTCATGGACCCTTTCGGTATACCATGAGTTATCAGTCAATAGAAAAATGATTTGAGAAAGAATAAAGAGAGATGTTTAGTCATATTTTACCGCGCTCATCCTATCCTTTCCCCCAATAGTCTGCTCTGCTAAGGGTCAGTTCCTGTTGTATTTATGTATGTTATCCATCGAAAGCGACGACGACGACGACGACGACGACAACGATCAACTGCCGACGGTAGCAATAACACGTACCAATAATCGGTATTGGTTAAGCTGCTGCTTCGTCGCCGTCTGCCAACGACGTAGAAGTGCATTTAGGATTTCGGCTCGCGACACCCTGGCGGCAATGGTGCCGTGTCTCTATATCCGAATGGTGTGAATTGGAAGTGGAAGAATTCTCATATGGAAACACACTCGTAAATGGAACGAAGAGGAATCGTCATTCGGTCTGGAAGGGAAATCCATTCGGACAGAGAATGAGCATAAAATTACGACGATGTGTTATTATTTTGAGTGTAGAGAGCAGAGCGAATAGGAAGATTTCATTCGATTTGGTGGCTCCGGTAGCATTGTCTCCTGCTGTATTAGCATTCCAGTTGCCATATTTTACATTGCATTTCAACCGTGGAGACCTTGTAGCAGTTGTTGTTTGGGGCAGGATTTGTTGACCGAGAGATGTAATGCATATGGAACGAATGCTCAGAGCTCAGAGGGCATTCTTTAGACGTCGCGACACGGCGGTGGGGAAAGTTCTTCCCAAGCAAATGTTTATTTTATTTCACTATGGCAAGTGCTGCTTGAGCAAACGAACAACTGCAGCAGGACGTTGGAGCAAAAAATATTTCAATATTTGAGGACATGTCCTGCTGTGCGGTACATGGATTGAAATTTTCTTGTTGGCTTCTCGGTGATGTAGAATATTTTGTTCGAAATAAAACCATGCTCTTGGTTCGTTGTCTTGCTCTTTATTGCAATGATAATTTATCTGTCCCACAGTTCGTACTACCGAAAATTAAAAGTTCAATAAGAAACTAAATTTTCCCAAATTCTAATTTTTAACCGACCGGATAGAACAAGGCACGTGCCTCCATTTTTTCGAGCCAACCGCCCGTGCCTAGTTCCGGTCGTTCCGTCGGAAAGTTTTGTTTGATGTTCCGAACCTCTTACTCATAATAGTTCGTATGAATGGAACAAATTGCCCGCAAGGCACGTACCAAGCCAAGAAAAAATGAACTATTCCCCAGAATGTGTAGGCGGTCTATTGTAGCGAGGAACAATGTAGCGCCACGCGTTGAAACCGAACATTCAATTCTGGAGTAACGATAGAGCGATGAAACGATGCGTATTAGCATAATTTCCCCATTATTGGCGCTGGTAGGTCTTGAATAATGATTCCTTGAAGCCGGCGTTCGGAGAACTTTCGGTGGCTTTATGTCATCGATTCCGGCGTGGGGAAGGGAAACAATGGTAGCATACTAATTATTATGATCTACTGATAAGGATCTTCTGTTATATAGTGGATGATTTCCGGTAGATAGGAGGCTAGGGTTGACGTTTTTTATCAACAAAAGCCCATCGAGAAGTTCAGTGACTTCAATGCTTCCTTCGGAAGAGGTAAACGACTAACATCCAAAGCAAAGTAAAATAACAAACTGATATCAAACAAACTACAACTTGTTATCATCTGTTATCAATTTTTCGAAACGATTTTTGACGAACGTTATTAAATTCTACCAACATGTTGACGAATGTGAATATTACCAGCATGTGATGGATATGAAATTGAGTTTCTCACCAGAAGCACTACGTTAGTTATTGGTGTATGGTTTGATATCATGTTGATAACATAATTTGATATTATCTCAAGAAATTTTTTCATATCACAAAATTTGTTTTAAAAATAAACTTTATGTTAATAAAGGGAGTTAATATGATGATATTCATCGAATATTAGTTTGTTATCTCTTTTTTACTTTGGCTGTTTATTCAGCTTAAATGATAGCATATTTAGTGATCGAACACTGGTAATCTGATATTAGAACTTGTTATCAATTTGGTATAGAGCTTTGCTCGGGATGACTGCACAATGTGCACTATAGGGCCCAGCCAGGTATTACATTTCGAATAAAATGCACAACTTGTTTGGGCTCTGCATTCCAAATATCAAAGGTTTCTAGAAGCGCCTTATCCAGAAATGTACCCCTTTTATCAACAGAATCGACACATATCCTCTTGAAGTTTTCCTATTAGTTTCAGGTGATATTTGCATGGAAAATACCCTATTATTAAACCAGTGTAAGTAATGAAATCATTCTTTGATAATTCAAGAATTTTGCGGATCATTGAAATGTTCGGGTGTTGAGTTTTTCATTCCCTGGAACTTCACAGTGGCCGGGAACCCAATATATGATAACTTGGTCTACAGGCCAATATTTGAAGTTACATAAAGCTCGATTCAAAGTAAATCTGGACGCACGGTTTAATACACCACCCCGTCCCTGGTGGTTGGAACAAAAAAACGTGTGACAGGCATTTGTTGATCTTCTATTGACAAAGAATTTTTCTCGATTGATCGACGCATCTCGAAATGACGGATCATGGAACTCGAGAAAATAAAATTGATTGTGTACAAACATCTAGAGAATCCTTCGTCGTCTGCCGCAAAAATAGCAAAAGTGTTAAAATTCCCAAAGTCGACGGTGTATCTTGTAATAAAACGTTACTCTGAGTATGGATAGACCGCAGCGCATCTATCATGAAAGTGGCACTTGGGACAAAGAGCTGAGCAGAAAGGTGTTGAAGTACGTGATTTGGCAAAAAAAATACAATTGCAACTTTTCCACCGATCGTAACATCCTTTCAAGTGAAGGATATAAGTTTTTTTGTGCCAGTAAACATCCGAATCGCTCCCTGAAATAAAATTTTGAAGCCAAAAAGTGAGCACGATTACTATACGAACGAGTTTTGAGGAAATTTGATGGCTGTATTTTAATGGATGACGAAACATATGTCAAAATGGATTACAAACAAATCCCTGGACGAAAATTTAACCTGGCAACTGGTCGTGGGGATGTCACTTCCAGGTATAAGTTTGTTTTTGCTGATAAGTGTGCTCGAAAACTAATGATTTGGCAAGGAATCTGCAGTTTTGGCCTTAAAACCAAGGTTTTCATCACATCTCACACAATGACGTCGAAGGTTTACATTAAAGAGTGTCTGAAAACCGTATTTTACCCTTCATTCGGCAACACAAGACCAACGTTATGTTTTGGCCGGATCTAGCCAGCTGCCACTACTCTAAGGAGGTACTAGAATGGTATGCTGCGAACAATGTTAATTTCGTCGCCAAAGAGATTAATCCTCCGAATTGTCCTGAGTTCAGACCGATCGAAAAATATTGGGCAATTGCTTCGAGAAGGCGGTAAAGAAGTGACTATGCAGATCATGATGGCATCGATCACAAGAAAAGTGCAACAGTTCGTTCAAAACCGAGAAATGTAATAACATGTTATATGTCGTTTGAAAGCTAAATACCCTTTTGTTTGACGTTTTGATCAGCTTTATTCTTGAGTTAAGATCCCTTGAGTGCGTCCAAATTTACTTTGAGTCGAGCTTTAAACTTGTTGGATTAGGCTAGAAAGCTGTCGAGAATCTTCCTCAAGTTCTTTACACGTTTTTGAGTATCCTCATAAGTCGTCCCAGTTGGTTTTCCTGGGATCTCGTATAATTTCAATAAATTGATGATTAGTTTCATAATCAAAAATGATTTGCTTGTAATCGGACAGAAACTTTTCATTCGGTACGTGCCAGTTTTTGATTTTGTCTGAGATCACACGACTACATAAAGATAGGTCAAGAACTTCTCGTCTAACTGAATTTACGAAGGTTAGATCGTTCCCTCTATTATATTTATTTACAACACTCACCTCTGCTGTTGATCTATGTACTGGGCCATAATGTACGATGAGCATTTGCGTCACATCTAATTAGAAACGCTTTGTTGTATCTTTTGCAGTCCGACACGAAATGTCCAACCTCTGGTGGGGTACATCTCCCACGTCACCAAAAAAGTAAGCAGAGGCAACATGAACATCCGTTTTGTAACGGGTGGTTGGTACCTCCATCATAATTGCTACGATGTCTCTCTTAATGAATTCTATGATCAGAAAGAATTATTTTTCTTTATTTACAAGAATAGCTGCTCTTGGAGCTAGCTGCGCCTCATCACAAAATAACTTACATGATTTTGTAGGAACTCCTAGTATATTACTTTCCGAATATCGTACAGTAATTAAATTTCTTTCTTAAATACACCAAGTCTTGAAGGAGTCTTCTCTTTCATTTCCAACCACTCACCGATGGGTTTTGGAGTTTAAGCGTTGCCGTAGGGTGGGGTACCCACTCAATAAATATGCTCAAATTTCAAAGCTATAGCTTTAATGGAATAATAATTAAGCAATTTTTAAATAAAACAGCATAACTCATACTTGCACTGTGTTGTACTGTGAATTCGGGTGAAATTGATCACTTTTGCCGATTTTTTTTGAAATACCTATCGGTAGAAGCATATTTTAGTAGGCAATGTAATTTTTAAATAGGTACTGTTGTATATACTAGACGCCAATAATAGTTTAGCCACGTATGTTTTTAAAGCACAACTAGTTTATTTCATTATAATACATATATTCTATTCGGGGTGAAATTGATCACTTAGAAATCAAGACGACATTATGAATAAACTATGTTCTTTTGATTATTTTCCGTCGGTCTATTTTCGGTCCGAGTCCAAACACCAACACTACGGAGATGACTTCACATGGATCCTATAGATTGAATCCATCAACATACGGGCCGGAACTAACGGCTTTACACGTGATCAAAATCCCTACGGTGCCGACTAGAATTGATTCAAGACCCTCTGGGGTGGGAAATAATTGCACTTACTAATGCGCTATTGATAAAATTGGGTCAATTTTTAAACCACAATTTGAAACTTTATTAAACTAAGACGTTTTCAGAAGAATTTCAAGTAGTCTTGATGGTTGATGATAAAAAATGTATTGTTGTTTTTTTCTTCAATAATTGAATTGAGCTAATTTTACTGCAATTTTTGGTTCTTGTGAATGTCAACGAAAACATGGTAGTTAAAAGCCAATAAACTTCAATCATTGACTCAATTGCTATGCCAGACATAACAGCTTTAGTTTTGTTAGGCTTTATTTAAGTACCAAAATTGGGCTTCTTTTTAGTGGTCATCACTGATAAATTTCACCCGAATCCACGGTACAATAAGGCACTAAATACACAAAAATATGATCAAACTTGAACAAATTGTCATGACTTTACTTCACAAATAAATAATACTGTTATCAAAATAAGCTTTTGCCAAGCCATGGTTTATAATGAATTCACTTCACATATATCGATCGCAACAAAACTTCAAGATTATATCAATACTACACATAATTTCACGTGTTTTCAGAACTAGGGCAGAACGCACCGTGACGTTATGCATACGTCTACACGCTTATAAAAAAGTACCCAGTGGAGCGGTTAATTTTATTAAGCCAACGTTGGGTATAAACAACTAACTTCTGATAAAATTCTACCCAAAAGTCAGTAATTTAAACCCAATGGTAGGTAAACACAATCATACCCAGACAACCAAAACGCACGTATATTGAAAGTTGTCTTTATGATATACAAACATATATGTAAGTAAACAAATCGTATAGCATGCAAAAAATGTGGCTTACACGTGCTAAAGTGGAGGCCATATACGGGCAAACTCTATTGTTTTCTTAAACGAGTTGCTTTGATATCGTATGCGATTTAATTTGTAATAACAAATTCGATTTAAAAAGCTTAGCGATGTTTATCCGATTTTATTTGTAACGCAGTACGATGAATAAATGACACATCGTATATAAGTCGAAAATTTGCACTCTTTGCGATTTAACGTAAACATAACACGATAAAAGCCATATTCAATTGCGATGTTGATTTAAAATATAGCAATATACGATACTATTTCAACACTGTTATACGACTTGTGGTTGTTTGGGTACCCACCGTTGGCTTCCCACACTTAACTGCTCCATTGAGTACTTTTTTCTAAGCGTGTATATAATGAGGAGTTAACAACTTATCGCAACGTTTTGCACCCCGTCTTTATTCAATGCCCATTGGTTGCTTGACTATCAAACAGAGCTAAGAGGATGTGGCGATATGATGCAACCTCCTCACTTTACAACTCATAACTTTTTGTAACCATGTTTTTACATTTTACAAGCGGTGCATGCTATCCCAATATTACGGCGCATCATATCCCAGTGTTGTGGTGCGTTTTACCCCAATTTTGGTGTGCACATTGAGCAATTAAACAAGCGTCTTGGGATCATATTTTCAGAGGTTTAAAAAATCATGAAAAATCATCGTTTTTAATATAAATAACATTTAATCTACAACGAACACATCGTAATGCACCATACTCAATAACTTCTTTTTAAATTTCAACTTCCATTCCCTAGTAATTCACCATGTTGCCTAAACGGTGCGTTTTGTACCATCCTCCCCTACTAGCGTTGAAGACGATCCACGCTCTGAACATCCAAAAAGTGCACCAACACCAGAAATCATAGTGAAAATACAGGAACGCCGGCATCATCAACGACCAAATATCTAAAGAATATTGCATCCGGAAGCATGTGTTGCCCTTCCTCAAATTCCATAAAGGTGACACTCTGTTTTGGTTGAGTCTGGCATCGTGTCATTAAACGAAACTGGTTAGGGAGTGGTATGAAGCCAACAAACTTACCAGAACTTCGCTCAATAGAAAAAAATTTGGGCGATTATTAAAGACAAGCTCTGGAAAACAGGACGGATCTTAAAAAACGACAAGCATTTGAAGAAAGAGAGGATGAAAGTGTGTAAGAAAGATGGCGCAAGTGTTGCACAAGATTCGATGGATGGCGTTGAGTCCAAAGTACGGGCGTTGAACCTAAGCCCCTTTATATTTTTATCAGATTTTTTTATAAAACCAAGCTTGCAAAAACATTGCTAATATGTGTTAATTTATTCCCTGAACGGTCTTTATTTTATCGTAAGTATTTTAATTTTATGCAACTGCAAGCGTTTCTGAGTTAAGCATAACTCACTAAATAGGTCGCTTTTAACATAAAAGCGGTAAATTCACCTCATTTTTTTACTTTCATCTATAAGTCATAATGTCACCGTTTTCATATCTTGTCTATATTTGTCTGTCTGTCTGTCTGTCTGTCTGTCTGTCTGTCTGTCTGTCTGTCTGTCTGTCTGTCTGTCTGTCTGTCTGTCTGTCTGTCTGTCTGTCTGTCTGTCTGTCTGTCTGTCTGTCTGTCTGTCTAGTCTGTCATGTCTGTCTGTCTGTCTGTCTGTCTGTCTGTCTGTCTGTCTGTCTGTCTGTCTGTCTGTCTGTCTGTCTGTCTGTCTGTCTGTCTGTTCTGTCTGTCTGTCTGTCTGTCTGTCTGTCTGTCTGTCTGTCTGTCTGTCTGTCTGTCTGTCTGTCTGTCTGTCTGTCTGTCTGTCTGTCTGTCTGTCTGTCTGTCTGTCTGTCTGTCTGTCTGTCTGTCTGTCTGTCTGTCTGTCTGTCTGTCTGTCTGTCTGTCTGTCTGTCTGTCTGTCCGTCTGTCTGTCTGCATCTGTCTGTCTGTCTGTCCTGTCTGTCTGTCTGTCTGTCCTGTCTGTCTGTCTGTCTGTCTGTCTGTCTGTCTGTCTGTCTGTCTGTCTGTCTGTCTGTCTGTCTGTCTGTCTGTCTGTCTGTCTGTCTGTCTGTCTGTCTGTCTGTCTGTCTGTCTGTCTGTCTGTCTGTCTGTCTGTCTGTCTGTCTGTCTGTCTGTCTGTCTGTCTGTCTGTCTGTCTGTCTGTCTGTCTGTCTGTCTGTCTGTCTGTCTGTCTGTCTGTCTGTCTGTCTGTCTGTCTGTCTGTCTGTCTGTCTGTCTGTCTGTCTGTCTGTCTGTCTGTCTGTCTGTCTGTCTGTCTGTCTGTCTGTCTGTCTGTCTGTCTGTCTGTCTGTCTGTCTGTCTGTCTGTCTGTCTGTCTGTCTGTCTGCTCTGTCTGTCTGTCTGTCTGTCTGTCTGTCTGTCTGTCTGTCTGTCTGTCTGTCTGTCTGTCTGTCTGTCTGTCTGTCTGTCTGTCTGTCTGTCTGTCTGTCTGTCTGTCTGTCTGTCTGTCTGTCTGTCTGTCTGTCTGTCTGTCTGTCTGTCTGTCTGTCTGTCTGTCTGTCTGTCTGTCTGTCTGTCTGTCTGTCTGTCTGTCTGTCTGTCTGTCTGTCTGTCTGTCTGTCTGTCTGTCTGTCTGTCTGTCTGTCTGTCTGTCTGTCTGTCTGTTTGTTGATGATATGAAGAGAATGTGTTGATAGTTCAGTCAGTGTACGGCAGGTTGTGACAATTGAATAGAAGTATTCAAAATTGAGCGAAAAGCTTGGTTATAGCTGTACTCGAACGAACCACGCATTCCTTTGCGGGGTAGGTCAAGGAACGAACGAATCCGCTACCTCGACAGGCAAAAGAATACGCGGTTGTTTGTACACACTCCGTTTTGTTACATACATGGGAGAGAAACTCTCTCCTTTTGTGTTAATTTTTGTACACAACGTCTGATTTGACTCAAATTTAGGAATTTAAGTGGAGCTGGTGATTCAGATATGTGAAAATCATCGGTGATATTTGTGAACAATAAATCCAAATAGCAGTTGGTTTGATTTTTTACATGGTTCACTTGATTTAGCACCATTTCTGCACTTTTATCAAACAATATATGAAGTGTTTCATTATCACCGACAATTGATATTAAAAAGAGAATCATTTACGTTATCTAATATGATGACGTCGCTGATTGAACTTAAAATTTTGAATTATTAGCTAGATTAAAAAACAATTCTAATGACTCTTTTTTGCATATTCTGGAAGGAAATAAACTTCAGCAAAAATATGAATCTGATAATCAGTGCTAAACTTTACCCAACCATGGTAAAACTCCTTGCACTTGCGAGAAGAAATTTGTTCAGAGGCATAGTCCACACTTACTGTTTTTAAAACACCACCACATTTTTTTTGTTTTTTTTTTTTGGAAAATATATTATCACGATCATACTTACATACATTAAAGTGATCTGCAAAGACTACTTCGTTCCTAGAAATTAGAAGAAAAATTAGTATTTCCCATTTAATTCCAACTACCTTTGCTTATCTTGACATATACGCGTATTTCGTCTACAATGTGCGGACTTCTTCAGTGTCTCGTACAAGTTGAGTAATTAGTACGATACACTGAAGAAGTCTCCACATTGTAGACGAAATACGCATATCTGTCAAGATAAGCAAAGGTAGTTGGAATTAAATGGAAAATACTAATTTTTCTTCTAATTTCTAGTTACAAGTATTCCACTAGTGTTCACAATGAATACTCATCTGCCTTCCGGAAACTTCAGGAACCTTGTTCCGTATATGTTGCTGAGCTGGCAGGAATCAATTTCACATTGGGGATAATTTTCGGCATGCCCATAGACCATTATTTCATCTTCTCAGATAGTCTCAGTTCTATTGAGGCCCTGCAGTCGATGAAAACAGTGAGGCACACATCTTACTTCCTTGCACAAATAAGGGAGCAGATGTGTGTGTTGGTCGAAAAATCATTTAAGATTACCATTGTATGGGTCCCTTCACATTGTTCAATTCCAGGCAATGAGAGGTTGGACTCTCTAGCAAAGGTTGGCGCACAAGAAGGCGAGATTTTTTAAAGAAGAATTTCACATGATGAATTTTTCCCATTAGTACGTCAGAGTTCTCTTCAAAGTTGGCAAAACAATTGGACAAGTAATTCTCTTGGGCGGTGGTTACATTCCATTATTCCAAATGTTTCGTTGAAATCGTGGTTCAAAGGTCTGGATGTGAGTCGCGGTTTCATTCGTGTGATGTCAAGACTTATGTCCAACCACTACTCGCTAGACGCTCATCTCTACAGAATTAACCTCGTCGATAGCAATTGATGTAGGTGCGGAATCGGTTATGATGACATCGCTCACGCAGTTTGGCATTGCCCGGATAATGACGTCTCCAGAGCACGACTATACCCTAGTGGCCCGAGGTTGACAATCCTTCCGCGAGATAAGAGATGTTTTGGGAATGCGTGATCTCCCCTACATGCAAGCGATTTACGAATTCCTTTGTTTGTCTGATCTAAGAGTGTAACGTCATCACCCTCCTTCCTTCCACTCTTGTAAATATCCTACCATCGTGTCCCAGTTATACTACCCTTTTGTTTCCGTGCTACTTGTACCTGCCCAGCAAACTGTGGTCACCCATCTGCGGCTTAGTTCCTGAAAGGGACTACAGGGATCGAGAATTTGGTAGATGTCGCAACCAAAAGCAGCAAATAATGGCTTAAATAAGTTACCTACCTACCCCTTTCCAAACGATTATGTGACCCATTAACCTCGAGCTAACCACGAATAATTGGCATCCCTCTTTTACTAATAACAAAAAGTAAAATGCTTTGTACAACAATATTGAATATCGGCTCCGTAAAGTGTTACACACGCCTGAGCCTAACAAATAAACGAACTGATTAAAAAAAAGTGTGTAAAAAAGTGTGCCTAGAGCTCAAACCCTCTAGGATTCATACTTCTTCGTTGTTTATGTTTGCATCCTAGCTTGTTTCAGTTCCTAAAACTACCTGCAAGAACTACCTGCAAGAAGCTCGCGATCCGGTGGAAGAAAATTCGTATTGTATTTAATCATGCTACGATTTTTCGTTTGGATAGCGTTGCGATTTCCAAAAACCGTGTTGCTATTAGTGTAGTAGTCTCGATTGACATTCAATTTAAAATCGCTTCTGCGATTGTTTACAAAAGACTGTATTCGATGAAATTTGGACACACGCAATTGTTCATAACTTTTTAGCGTGCAGGTAATTGAAATTTTAACTGAATGTATTTCATTGTGTTGTGTCAATTGTGTAATAAGTTTCGTGAAAATCGGTCGAGTGATTTCAGTGATGGCTTCGAATGAAGAAATAGTGCGCCAACAAATTTTGGGCACTCACTTCGAAAACCCAAACGCTTCTCATCGATGGATCGGAAAACAGCTCGGAATCGCACATTCAACCGTATCTCATGTGATCAAAACGTTCAAGGACCGTAAGACAACCAAGTGGAAAAATGGTAGTGGCAAAAAACGTGGCACATCAAATCCGGAGAAGGCCCGGATGGTATTGAACCAATTTAGGCGTTATCCAAACATTTCGATCAGGGGTGTTGCGAAAAAGGCGAAAGTTTCAGTTTCTTTTGTGCAGAAAACAATGAAACGTTCTGGATTACATGTGTACAAGTTCCAGAAGGCACCGAACCAGCGCGATAAACAGAGCTCGGTGGCCAAAACTCGTGCAAGAAAACTGTACAGGGAGTGGCTCTCAAAACCGTTCTGCGTTGTGATGGACGATCAGACCTACATTAAAGCCGACACCAAACAAATACCAGGACAGGAACACTACGTCGCCACATCTAAGTTGGTCGTTCCGGAGAGTGTACGGAAGAAGAAACTGTCGAAATTCGCCAAAAAATTCCTTGTCTGGCAAGTGATCTGCGAATGTGGCAAAATGAGTCAGCCCTTCATCACCTCTGGGACCGTCAACGGACAAATCTACAAGGACGAATGCCTCCAAAAACGACTTCTGCCCTTCTTGAGATCTCACGATGTCCCGACACTGTTTTGGCCGGATTTGGCATCTTGCCACTATGCCCAGCCCGTCTTAAACTGGTACAAAGATAATAATGTAGTTTTTGTACCAAAAGACGTCAACCCAAGTAGCACAACTTGTTTTAATAGAGCATAAAAATCGCTCTTGAAACATATGAGGGATAGTTTTGTTTGGCTATGTACCACAAAATCATACACAACAGCAACGCAAAAAGCGCAAAGATGGAACCTATTTGCAACTTGACATTGTTTCTACAGAGTTGCAATAGAATTTTGTAAAACTTTCAAATATTTTAAATGGCGTTGCACGAAAGTGAAATGATACCGATGTTTAAATGATTGCGAAATGAATATCGTTATCAACCAAACCAATAAAATGATCCAAAAATCGTGTTTATTTTTATTTTTTAAACGCTTTCAGATTTATGGATCAATATTCTGTTCTACTACGAAAAATATAAACGCCCTTGAATCAATTCTCGAGAATAGAGCATTGTTTCTGATCTTGAAAAAGAAAAGCTTGTGTAAAATTATGTTTACATTTGGAAGAATCAGATTTTTATATTAATTTGAAGATTAATAAATTGTTACAGGTTCATGTTTGGTGCAAATTGTGGAGGTATGAGTGAAATTTTAATATCTCATTTTATTTGGCAACATTTTGTCAAATTGTGTCTACCAATAATCCAAATACACTAACGGCTAAAATAATTATGAATCCATTCCTAACACGTGAAGTGCATCTATGATTAATATTTATGCAGACATCATTAAATTGTAGATATCAGGACAATTTAATGATGTCAGCATAAATATAGTGGGTTTTCTTTGTTTACGTATACCTGATTTTCTTAAAATTTAAAACTACTGAATTCCAATTAGTTGCATTGTTTTTGACGAAAGCCACTATCCAGAAAAAAAAATCAATAGTATGATTGCTTAAAGAAGCTTAATAAGTCGTTTTCTGTTCTTTACAACGAGAAGTTTAATAATTTACTTTCAATAGGTGAACACTTTATTTATATTATTACTTTACGCACATCATTTGAAGTTTGTTTCGCTCAACTTAACACAAAATTTCATGAAACAAATTTACGTTGAATAACTCTAAAACAACTTTATTATGATTATTCCATGTTCAAAACATTAGAATCTTTACTTTTTTGATATTGTTGTTCTCGTTTTGATTTAAATAAGAAAGAAATCAACCCTAACTAATTTGATCAGATTATCAATTGATAACTTTCTCTTTCATATCAAAACACATGTGGTCGGTAGTGTGCATTTCATTAGCATATATTTCAATCGTCATCACTGTGGTGGCAATGTGCAATTGAACGTTGCAAGAACGTGATATTATTCATTGACTTGGTGTTACGTTCTCACAACGTCGCGCGTGAGGCTCAAAAACGCATTTTGAAAACATCAAGTATTAAAATGCTTCATTGAAACAAGAGCGTAACTTACTTGTTATGTTGCACTGGAAGTCAAAATTAATTCATAATAAACATCACATACACTGGGAAAAAATAAGTATACAACGTCATGATTAAGTTTACTTAGCTGCAAGTTTGCAAAAACAAATAGGTCTCGACTTACTCCAATGTTTGTTTTGAATTGTCTTTGCAAACCATTTGAGCAACACCAATGAAATATCTAGAATATCGTATTCGTGAAATAAACTCTGCTGTAACAAAAAATGCTTTTTGTTACTGCAGATTTACTAAAATGAAACATGAAAACGAAGTGTTGAATATTAAAGATGTTTTGTGTGCTACTTGGGAACCATCCAAACTGGGCTTCAAATGGTGAGTTGACAACTTGGCAGGAGGGTGCGACCGACCTCTGGTCCTCACAAGTTCCTACCTCACGCCTCCACGAGTCATATGATCACAAAGACTGCCAGCCGAAACATGGAGACGCTGGTTGGCGTAGCCTGGGCAATGTTGTCAATCCGACAATAGCGAAGTGAGGGGGTGCGACCGGTACATCATATCATAATTTTCCATTCTCATATCTTTCAGGTCTTCCAGGTCGTCAGGTATTACAAATAATTTAAAATTTAAAATTCTTTTTTTTTTCATGGCGGTCATACATTGCCTAAATTTTCTGGTTCATAATGGATGCGCAAGTTTGTCTACAATTGCAACAAAACAGCAGTCGGCACACATGTAATTTTCAGTTCATATTACAATATACCCTCACTATATATTTTATCTTATAGGACATTGTTTATTCATAGCCTAATTCTGTATATTTCATTACATTTATTACGCCAGAAAGGTAAATTTCTCTCAGGTACCATACAGTTTAGGAGAGGAGGTCTTGCGGCTATAGGATGATCATCTTCTGCAGAAGCAGCAGTAAGAATGGGGATCAATTTTCAGCTGTATCTAGCACCGTCGGAGTGGCCTTCTCGAAAGTAGCAATGGATGTATATAGTAGATGTGTAGATACTAGTATGTGTTATTATATGATGCATGTTTTTACAAGCTCTAGCATATTTTCATTAATAGAAATGTTGACGACTCTCTCGACCACTCAACCTTAATTCTTCATTATATTTTCCATTAAATGGCGTAATATGACCTTAACATTTCAGTACACGATCATCAATTACTATTTGAGCGGTTCAGAGGAACACAGCTGTTCATCATTATTAATTGCATATCATAAATATAATATTATGGAAGAAGTAATAAAATAATTAATAAAATTTTAATTGCTTCAGATTGGTGATCCGGCCGGTATAATTATTTTATTACATTATATCAAATAATAATCAAAATTAATAAATGCTCTTCATTCCAGAAGGTTACATATCTATATGTCATGATTAAATACGTAATAATATAATATTATGGTTTTATATACAATTGAATGCTTTATTGATATTTATACCTCAATGAATAACAAGATGACCTTCACATTCCAGAGATACAGTCACCATCAGTGATACAACAGTGTGCATACGAAGCTCGCATATTATTATTACTGCTCTTAATATTAGTTATTTTCAGCAGGTTAATTAATTTAGTTTAAACATGTATATATAACTATATTATTATTACATTACATCTATATTTATATAAATATAATAAATACTAGGTTGGGAGGGAGCACCAGGGTATCATTCAAGCTGAAACTGGACGATGGTTTGATTGACTGCCTGAGTCTAGGAGGGAATAAATGGCATCATTTTCTACATCCTACCGATTTGATTGTGATGCTGTATAGTTCTACTCCAACAGTTTCAGGGAGAGTGACGCGCTCTTCTTAACAAGCCATCCTGTAGAAAGCTTAATGAGTATTGCGAATTGTGTTATTCGATTTGTTGGATCATATCGTTGGAAGGAGATTCTTAATTTTCCGTGGATTTCGTGTAAGTGTCTCTGCTTACGGGTCCACCCTCCGTTTTTGGCCCTTCATACAGCGATAGTGCGAATTCAGATCGGTGGCCCAATTTGATCTTGCTATTAAGTGGAGCTGCATCCAAGCCAAGGGCTAGAGGGGATGGTGGCTACCATACATACACACTCTATACATACTTGGGAACCATCCAAACACTCCGGAACTTCGCCAATTGAAAATTATTGGGCAATCATGAAGGCAAAGCTCATTAAAACTCCAAACTGACATAGAAAATAGACTTGAACTAAAGAAAGTGTGGTTAAAAGTAAGTAAGCAAGTCGGTCCTATCATTGCTCAAAATTTGATGAAAGGGGTCAAGGCAAAGGTTGCGGGCATTTGGGTTGGGGAGAAAGAGGTTCAATAAACCAATGATGTCAAAACTTAACCATTCGGTAATACTTTGTTTCCAGAAAGTTTGAAAAGAATCGGGCTCAAGTAAAATGTTTGGTGACACTATTTTACGTGTGTCCTGATTTCATTGAGATGGAACGCTACGTCGATATTAAACGAAGTCTCAGACGCGGCAATGGCTCTGAAGTGTCCACAAACATAACTTTCCAGCTGATTAACTATGCCACTCCTTACACTGGCAGACTTATCCAGGTGGCTGCTTCTGTCTACTCCGGGAGGTCCTGGTTCGCTCTATCCACTTATCAAAAGTTATGGGGCGATTCGATCTACCAGCAAGCGTCTATCATAATTCAACATGAATCAATGCAGTTAATTTAGAATTCCCCTGCCAATCCATCCGGCGCAGAACTGTTCCGTACCTCACTCCGCACCATGGTTGAGCCAAATCACCACGCTCTTCTTATCTTAAACACATTCAATAATCAGGCAATAAATAATATATTTATTTTACAAGCAATCAGCACCAATCCATGGAATGCCAAGTGTGTATGTTTGCTGAAGTGGCGAGCCTATACAAAGGCAGGAAGGAAGGGAGCAAAAACAGCCGAAAAATCTCGAAATACTACACAAACTGTTTGGCAAGCGAGCTGACAGCGCGGAGAGCCTTTATAGCAACAGCAGCCCAGCAGATACATCTCAAGAACAAGCCGCAGAGACACTCAACCAAGTGTTTCAAACACGATAAATCGAAAGCGACTCTAGTGCTTTCATATATACCTCAGATATACGACTATGTGTTGAGCTTTCCGTAAAGAAGTTTGCCATAAGGATAACCCGAGTGGCCGATTCACACTGACGGACTGCTGCGGATAGGCGTTTCGGCGGTCGGTCGGTCGGTCGATGATCGGCGGCTTGTCTCGGGATGAAAGAGGACACTCCGGGTCGCAAGGGTGGTAAATCTTGTTCGTACGTACTACTTCCGGCAGCTTGTCATAGGCACTTCAAACCGACATGTCGACAAACGCGCCTGGCCACCATCAGAGCTGTGACGGTGGTGGCTTCAGAAGAAAAATAGTACACCAATGCGAAATAAAATTAATTAAATTTCTTTCTTAAATTCAATAGGTCTTGCGCTCGCTCTCGGAACAGATGGAGGCGATGGGATGGGAGGAAAACACGGTAGCAGGTCCTATAGTAGCTCGCAACACCACAACACAAACATAATGACGAAGTGAGTTCTTGCGGACTGTCCCCGGAGTGTCTCTGGTGGCAATCACGTGGACTCTCCGCCACCGACCGGTGCGACAAGGCGTCCTCTGAGGCTAATTCCAATAAATACATCTTGAATGGACCTCTATTTCTGCTACTTCTTGCTGCCAATCGCTCTGTTTGACAAACTGAATAAAATATGTACAACCTGAAATAGGAACACTCGCGCGCTCGCTCACGTTGCTGCCGCTTTGGGTAGGGTTACCATATTAAGCCATGCTCTTCAGGGCTAATGGTGATCTGAGGTCCTATTTCAGTGGTATACAAGACCGTTCTCTGGAAAATAACGCTATTGTCTGGTAGACGAATGATACTTTTTATGTTTGGTTATCTTGTCATGCAGTGTTTTTCAGGTGTTTTGATTCTGAAAAATTGATGGAATTGGAAATGAAAACACACATAACTCAAGTATCAAACAATAAAAAGATTTAGATGTTGATGATAAAAAAAATCATATATCTTCCTGCTTTACTTTTGCTTTCGAAAAACGCAGAAGAATAGAAATGAAAAACGCTACAAAACCAATTTATCACAGCTAGTTTTAGGTGATTGAAACTAAAACTCGTCATTACTATACAAGGACCTTCCTTAGTGCACACTTGTTGCCATTCGGTTGAGATAACATATATATGACTTACTAGAGTCGCAATCAAGTTACTACAACTAACTATGATCGTAGTGTATTGCTTGACCGCTGACGCCAGCTTGGAGTTATCTGGTAAAATGTTATGAGCACTTTTCCTTACGCCACTTAACTCGCGTGTAGCACGAGTTGTATCCGCATGGTCATTTGCGTCGCTTTACCTCTCCTGGATCTTTCTGAGTTCTCGCTACATCATGGCCCAAAGAAGTTTGGATTGGATGTAGTTCAGGGCAGTTCAGTAGATTCATATCCTAGGGACAAAATAAACCGTTTTAATCTTACACCATTTCTGCACGCTTATTTGAAAGTGGCATGAGCTAAATCAGGCCAGAAATAATTGTTTTACATTATTCTGTTATTTTGGCGAAATGCGTTTTTGAAGCTCATTTTACTTATAAATTGTACCGTTGATGGGTGCTTGTTTTGACAGGTATTTCATTTCTCTTGCCACAGGTGCCATACAATTTCATCTGTTTTTCTGTTTTTTAATCATCCGCTTTGAATGTATTCTTTCCGGAGTAAAACTCAGGTCCTGGCAGTTGTTGGAGATTTTTAATGAGATTTGCCGTATGTATCGTAACCCATCAAGCGGCAACTATATTTGAACAACATATCCGTGTACAGCTTCTAGACGGGTCTTGGAATCAGTTTCCAGCCGTTCATCGTAGTTTGGGAAATTTTGGACGTTGCATATTTTTGGAATTACTGGGCGCAATTTTATGAAGCACCATGCCCTTTTCGCAACATCAGAATTAAATGATGGGATTTAAAATTTTACCTTTCCTTCATCCTTAAGCTAGTCCTAGTTACCTTTCTACGCCACGCTAGTGTTCCAGAATTCAACATACGGTCGTTAAACCTTTTTAAGTACTCTTGAGACGTTTGGATTACAGTATACGCAGCTTTTTTCTGGAAGCACTTTCAAAGAGAATTGGGCATAATTGATTAATTTCTGCCAGTGGCAAAAAGTTACAGTCCATTTTGTAAGTGTTAGGGCATCTTCAGCTGGTGATCTGTTTTTGGAACAACTTTATACTTGATTTGCATCAGCAAAACTGGAATAGAATCAGCTAAAATAGACCAACTTTGCGTTCTCCACGCTGGTGTTGTATTTATTGTTTGCTAAACCCGGCAACACCTGTCACGCAGTTAAGGGGGTGGGGGGTTGAAAAACGTGACGATCCATACAAAACAATTTGAAGGTCCATACAAAAACGTGACGGGGAGGAGGGGGTTATAAAACGTAATTTTTTGCGTGACGTTATTAATGGACGTTCCCTAAAAATTTTGCAGCGAAAAAGACAAGAGTCGAAATGAAGAGGGGCCACGTCCTGGAAGACACTCAACGTTGTCCGTGATTTCCGTATCGGTTACTATAAAGCTGTTTCCGGGACTACTTCAGCGACATTCCAACCTACGTCGAGAAGCACTTTCCTCGTCGTTTCCGCATGCTGAAGGAGATGTTCATGGATATTATGCGGTAACTCTGAGCCCGTTGCAAAATGCACTAGTCTTACGGATGTTGGCGTACAGTTTCTCAGTTAGTTCTCTACACGAAAATGTTAGGATTGGGTATTTAACCAGCCTGCTGGACCCTGAGGATGTTTACAAAACTATCCTGAAAGCTTGCCAGGCCCGCAGTATTTGCGTCCCCCAACACTGGAAGAAGAAACTGATAAACGAAAATGCCTCCCAACAGTTCGATAAAAATCGCATAAATTTAGTGAACTTCCGGAAACTCAGAGGACTTACCAAAAGTACAGAATACTTCTTAGAAATTCAGAAAACCTCCCCAGAAATTTTCCGTTTTCCCCGATGTTCAGGGAAGATCCCAGAAAATCAGGGAACTTTCAAGAAAATAGGAACTTCGCAAAAGTTATGACATCTTCCCAGAGTTTCAGGCCTATTTCCGTAAAGTTAAAGAGTGTTTCCCAGAAATTCAGGAAATTTTCCATAAATTCAAGGCGTTCAGGTAAGGTCCCAAAAGTTGAATTTCTTCTCAGAAATTCAGGCAACTATTCAGATTCAGGGAAAAGAGACCCAAGATGTCTCAGGGAACATCCCAAGGTCTTCTCAAAACGGGAGTTGCTTCACTGTTTGCCATCATCGGTTGTAGAGTTCGACTGATAGAGCTATTTAATTTGTCTGCTGACTCAGTTGGTTCACTATGATTGATGCTGCATGGGTAATTTCGCATGCGGGTGAAGGTAAATCCATGAAAATCAACCAATCTTGTCAATTTTATTTAATTGCACATGTTATGGAAGTACTTCTAAGAAGTTCAGGGAAACTTGTTGGAGCTTTTAGGAGCTTCCATGATGTTCCAAGGTACTTCAGAAAATTAAAAAACTTCCCGGAATTTCTAGAAAACGTCCACAAAGATTAGGAACTTTCTCAAAGATCAGGAACCTTTTCAAGTCAGGCAAACATGTCAGACGTTTGGACAATGTCCCAAAATTCAGAAAACTTTCCAGAACTTCAGAGCATTTCACCAAAGTCGAAACTTTCCACAGTTTCAGATAACGTCTCCTGTCTACATGTGATAGAACCCAATTTCCAAATTAGAGGTTTTGAAAAGACAATTTCTAATTTTACCGGTAATGTAGCCCTTCCCCTCCCTTCCCTACACCGACTCTGGCTAGCTTGGTTAAGATTCTGTGCTTGGTAGAATACTGTCTTCAAAATAGCCCTCCTCTCAATTACAACTGCTTTTATTATTTCCCAGACTGCCAGTACTCTGCGGTCCTATCAATACTTTCTCTTAACATCTTAAGTTCTAGCAGAAATTGCCATTCACTCCTAGGGTCTCAAGTTGATGAGAAGATATTTCCATTTTAAAAACATTATACTTTTTTAATGTTTAATCAATTCTATGGAATTTCTTGAGATTCAAAAGTTCTTTTAGGGGTTAACAAAATCTCGGAAATGCTGTTTATTTCTACAGAAATTTGCTAACTTATTATAAGTTTCACAGATAATTTTTGTTCTAGGTAATTATTTAAATATATGTGATTTTCTCCTTTTATCATCGAAAGATGTACTAACTGGAAGTCAAAACAACTTCTGAGAGCTAAATCTGCTTCTCAAAGCTCACGGTAATTTCAAAAAAGTTATTTTTTATTCCCATGGTGATCAGCAAATTTTTTTTGAAGAACAAATTAAGTTTCCAGAAAAATTGGCGAGGTGTACGGCGAGTCATTGGATTTTCTGAAGTTTCACTCCTCTTCTCTTCTCAACAGAGAACGAGCAAACTTTATTATAATCTTGAAACTTCCAATAAGTTCATTCCAACTCTCCAAGAAGCTGAATCAATCTCTGTCAAGTTCATTGTATTTCCACCCAATCTTCTGCCAAATATTCAGGAATTCATAGTAATTCAGAAAATATTTTTTTGCAGAATTGTGTTCAGCTTCTGTAAGCTTATATAAGTAATGGTCAATTGCCTCGTCACTATACAAAGATTCTGTAAGATTGTCTAGCGGGTGTAGAATATCAATTAAAAAAATAACGTTTGATATTTAAAAAACGATTCCTGTAAAAACCAAAGATTTTTCAAAACTTTTTCATCCGAGAAATACGAATTAAATCTATGTTCAGGGTTTGTAACGGGTTCCTCAGAAAGCTCGTCGAAATCTATCGCATAGTAAAAAGTATTCTCTCCTCTCGGAAGATAAGGTATCCTGATTCTTAGTAAACCACCTGTCAAAGAGTTTCCATCTGTTTTTTTTGTAAGTTTCAATTCCTTCTCAATAATCCGCAACCCATCAACCAGCTGGATTGTTTCACTTTGAGAATTTCATAGCTTTCAGTTCGGACGAGCAATTGAAATACAATATCCGGAATCTAAATTCACCAGCAAGTGTGTGTGTTAAAAATGCGCAAACAATCCACCAAGCCGCATTTTCGAACTAGTCAGCGTTTTTCCCGAAAATTCGGTGGCTATAAATAAAACTAAGAGAATAACTAATTGTTCAGGGAATGAAACGAAAAGGCAATTCACTGGCACCGGGAGCAACATGAACTGGTTATCAGCATCCGAAGCGCGAGCAACAGCACTTGCTCGTTCCGGCTCATGACGTACAGCTTAAGAATATAACGCGAAAATGTTGAGTTTTTTGTTTCGTGTAGCCAAATTTTTTCTCTTTGTTTTTATAGTAATATCAAGTAGCGTAGTAGTGTTTGAGAACGGTATTTTCTTATTCTAAATTGCTGCAAAAATAGTTCAAAACATATACGCAGATTTGAATGATGCCAAGTAGGATCCGGTATAAAACAAAGATTTACAACACTGGTGCAGCGATGTTTTGCGTTTGGTTAAAAACATAACCAAACCAATTATTGGACCACCGTTGAAGATGTCTTTACAATAAATTGCCGGGTAAACAGCACCATACCGTGAAACAAAAATCCTGGACTGCTGCAATAAAGACGGTCGATTTATGTCAGTGGCGACGATTAACTTTGGTAAAATAGTGCGTTGTAGTGGATCAGAATGGTTTTAAATCAATCGTTGGTTGTCGACCAGGCACAATGAGCTGAAACAACTGAGCAATTTAGTGAGCTAATTGAACAAACCAATTAATTTAATCAATGCTGAACCTGGGCCTGATATTGGGTTGAGCCAAACTGGAATGACAATAATTAATTAATTCAAATTAGTATGATGGTGAATGAACCTCAGGCCGTTTCAGGCCAGGTATGACCAGGCCTGATGGGCTCTGATGAGCTAGATAATTTCAAACCTGAATGACCCTGTGGTGAAATGGTACTAATTGACTCAAATTGATGGTAATTTAATTGAGCTGAACCAATTCAGAACCAATTTGACATTTCTGAGCCAGTGCCAGGCCATTTCAAATCAAACAATCAAGCCTGAACCAAACTGAATATTCAAATGAGCTGACCAGGCTGACCAATTAGTGGTGCAGAAATAGAACTGAACCAAACTGATAGGCAAATTGACATTAGACTTTAAGTGTGTTGGCTGATGAGCACCCAATTGACCTTCAATGAACAGGCAAACACAGGCCAGGCTGAGCCAAGCTGAGCCAGGCTGAGCCAGGCTGAGCCAGGCTGAGCCCAGGCTGAGCCAGGCAAACCAGGCCTCGAACCATTTATTTCTGTTTCGACCCAGGCTGAGCCTTGAGCCTGAGCAGGCAGCCAGGCCCGTTGAGGCCTGAGCTGGCTGAGCCCGAGCTGAGCCTAGGCAGGCTGAGCCCAGTACCCAGGCCAGTGCCTGGGCCTGGCCCCCAGAGGCTGAGCCTAAGCCATTGTGAGCCCGAGCTGAAACCCAGGCACTGAGGCTGGCTTCAGCCAGACCCCCAGCCCAGGCTGAGCATGAGCTTGAGCCAAGCTAGGCTGTTGACCATTCATCAGCTGAAGCGAAGCACAAACCAGCTTGTTATTTAATTGGCACGAAACAACACAAACCAATTTTAATCAAAACGTGGCTTTTAAACCAAACTGAAACAAACCGTGACTGAAGCAAACATTGCTTTATTAATGCCGTCTGGCACAAACCAGCTGTAATTAGCCTTTAACCCAACTGAAGCCATTAAACAGCTGAAGCTGGCTGACTGGCGCTTGAAGCGAAGCAAACCGGCAGCAAACTGGCTCTGGCTTGACGGGCTGAGCCATTTAAATACAAACATTGCTTAAACAGCGCGGCAACTGGCAAACAAACTAAACAGGCCAGCTAAACAGCCAGCGCAAACAGCTGACAGCCAGCTCGAAAACGCAAACCAGCTGGCTGGTAAACGGCAGCCATTAAGCAGCTGGCAAACTACAGCCATTTCAACAGTATTGGCGCTGCCGTTTGCATCTTCCAGTTCACCGGTGATCATATGATGCCGATCCGTATTTAAAGTCGTTTTCTGCTGTTCATTGGCTGATACCATCGAATTCTTCGTCTTGGATGGGAAAACCATGGCTCCGACACAAAGGGGCAACCTGAGGGTCACTGGCAAAAAAATAACCGTAACGCAAATCTCGTAATTTTCAGTGTAATATGGGACCATCCGCGAGAATTTTTAATTATTTTTACTTATCACTTGATACGAAAAAGAAACCTTAGCGACGAACACTGCCTTATCAGAACTCAAGACTGCACTTTTTCCTAATTGCATGTTCACAATACACCTGAAAAAACTCCTGTTTATCAACTTTGGAGAGTTCATCCGTTTTCACAACAAAACTCCCCGACAGTGTGTTGGTGCCATTACAAATCGACCCTGCAGCAATAGTATTGGTGCCAACTAGCCGCCAATCGTTGATCGCACAAAGAAGGCAACATCAACAGGAAAACGATAGCACAGAAGCCATCCAAGATAAGTGATCTTTCGGAAAGATTCAACAATGATTTTCGTCCCGGATCAGGAACTTTTCCCGAAAATTTCAACACCTTCCGCTGCACCGATTTAACACTACACCTTACCACCGCTGCCGAACTTATTTAGTCCCGGTTGATACGTTTTTTCCGCAGTTAATCGGACCGTCCACAAACACTCGCCATTTTCTTTCTCTATCTCTACCTCTTTCGGCGAGACTTACATCGAGATGGACACAAAGCAATTCTTCACATTAACCCGGATCTTCACAGGGATGCCAGATATACAGACATTTCTGTATTTATACAGACATTTGATCATGCATACAGACATCATACCGATTACAGACATTAAACAGACATTTGGAAAATGTTACAAACATATGCAGATATCCATGTCGGCGAACTTCCAGATTATCAAAAAAACATGGCGATAGGGAAAGTCATACGCCACAGTGAGCAAATGAATGACAGTCTGAAGTTGGACCAGTTGTTGGAGAAAATAAAGCCAGGTGAGGGATACAGAAGTACAAGTATGTGGCTGGCTGTTTTCTACGGCTCTTTTCACTGATTCGACCCTTGTCAAAGACGTAGCACTAAAACGATCTAAATATACGGCCAACATAACGAAGGTCCTTGGCGAATTTCTTCACCAGGAATTGGTGGAAAAATTAGTGGCGGTCCAAACCATTTAGTTTTATAATCGACGAGTCAACTGCCATGACTGCCATGACTTTCTATTCGAACGGCAATGAACTGTCAATTCGAGATTCTTTTTATCAAGTACTCGAGCTTGCTGAAGTGGATGCTACTACGATACAGAGTGCCATTGTGCCTAAGTTTAAAAAAGATTTGATTTCGTACAAAAAGAAGCTAATAGGATTCGGTGTAGACAGAGCGGGTGTTATGCACGGTGGAAAGCATTCTGTTACTGTACTTTTTAAAAACGGCTGTCCGAATTTATTCGTATTGAAATGCATTTGCCATTCATTTGCATTGTGGGCATCATAGTCATGTAAAATGGATGTGTCGTAAAATACATATCTTCCTCAGATATAGTCCTTTGAAAACAGCAAAGTTCAACAAACTGTCTAATAGAGCTGAAATTTTTAAAAGTGTTACATCCGTCCGCGACCCGATGGCTTTCATAAGATCAAGTTGTTGAGCGTGTTCTTGAAGCTGGTAGTCTTAAAAGTATATTTAAGTTTTCGCGATGCATTAGTGGATGTAAAGCAGGATGAAAAAATAAAGAAAGCTTACGAGCGTCTCAGCGATGCATCAAACCACCTGTACTAGGCCGCATTTAACCACATTTTATCGAGAATCAACCGGTTAAATTAACTTTTTCAATCTGAAAAGCTAATGTTGTAAAAGCTGAAAGCAGAAACTCGCAAATTGATATTTTCGATATTGGATTGTTTCATGAAACCCTGATATTCAAAATAATTGACGAACTCTGGCTTTGTGACCCTGACCTTCAATAAATTCTTTGAGTTGGAAAAACTGTACGAAGGTTCCGAAGTCAAGCATTGGGCACTTGCATCAATTTCGACTAGACATGATGTATTTCTACATATGCTGCTGTATTCGAATAAAAAAAAGAATTGACCGTACCGACGACACCTTCAACAATTTAACGGAAGATAACGGAATCTGAAGAGCCCAATCTGATCAATCAATTCAAACTTGCCGTTTCCGTTCCATTTCCGTCCGTTTCCGTTTAGGCCTTTAGCGTTAATTGATCCTGACAATGTCAGAGCAAAAGCCCATCCAACATTTTTTCAACTTATCAAACAATTTGAGAACTTTATTGGTGATGCATCAGTTCAGCCAATCGACGACGAGTTCTGGGAATTGAGGTTTTCAGTGGAGAATTTTCCAGAAAATCTGCATTGCGAAGAATTTATGTCATTGTAGTGGGACTGAACCATTCCGTGTCTACGACAGTTTATTCCAGCAATATTGGCTAAACCACATCCACAGGCCACTGTCGAGCAAATTATTTCAATTTACAATATCAATAAAACCTATGCTCGCAATCGCTCTGCCACATACACCATGAAAGGCATTTTAGTACGTTAGATCACAGAAAAAGAAAAACGGAGTTGTTGAAATTTCCTCTAATGTCTGATCAACCCATTTTAAGTTCCTATAGCCTTTGGAAATAATTAAAATTGTAGCAGTGAGTATGATTTACCAAGAATTTTTCAAAACATCAAATCTAAAAGATCATTTTTTTTTGCTTTCTCATATTTAGAGATTAAAAAATGACAGTGATTTAATCATATGTGGAAATGAAAGTTGGCATTAAAATATGAAACTTGAAATTACAATCTCTTTTGCGTTAGCATTTTGTTCATGCAATCAGGGTTGCGGTTTATCATTTTTGACTCAGGCATATTCATTTGCCAATATCTCCTTTCAGAGGGTCGATTTGATAATATGATGTATGATGAACTTGTAGTGCATGAGTAGACCTACAACTTTGTCTAACAGTACATTGCTCTAACTCCTATACTTCGACATGAGAGCGTATATTCACAGTGATCTTCACGATGATAATCGCGTGATCTTCACCGCGAATATCATCGAGAAGATCACTGCGAATATACGCTCTTATTCCTCAGATATAAGAGATAGAGCTATGTATTGTTAAGTTGTAGGTCTACTCAAGCACCATAAGTCATCATACATTATATTTTGAAATTGAGCTTCTGAGAAGAGCTATCGGCAAATGAATATGGATAAGTCAAAAATGATAAGCCGCAACCTTGCATGCAATGTTTACAAAACATAATCTCACCACTACTCGTTTGTCAGCATTGATAAATAGCGATTTTCAATATTATTTGTTTTCCATTGAAGCATCTTAAAACCAAAATTTAAACCCTTATACAGACAAACTCAGACATTTCCATGAGATTGACACAGACTTTTGAAAAAACTATCTGGCATCCCTGAATCGTCATTCCATAAACACCACCGAACAATATGTGACCGTAACAATAGATACCGCGCTACGAACGCAGCTGTTCGCAACTAAACAATTAATTACTGAAACAATAGATAACGCACTTTGCCCTATAACAAAACCAGTTAACTCCAAACACTGTGACGCACTTTTCCCACAAAAACTATTCGTTTTCATGACGCGATTTCCACTCCCTAACTAACTATTTCTGAACTTTTCAAACTCGCGACACTGGGCCCATAGCCTTTCCGTGCGACGTACTAAATAACTCAATAACACTAAAACATTGATTTATTGAAGACAGACTACAGAATATATGTCCAGCTCAATGTTTATCCTTCAGTGTAGAATTACTAAAGTGAGATTAATGAAAAGTTAACCTCAAATTCATTGTTAGTAATTTTTGGTAAAGCGTACATATGTTAAATAGTATTTGTTTACTTCGACACGCCACATACCTCATGAAATTACCGAGCGAAGTAACAACAAGAACCAAACTAACTGGTGATCTAGCACTGGCACATACTATTTGGGAACCCTAGCGGCGGATCTTTAGAGAATCTATGGAGAGAAAATGCTACCTGTTGACAATATACATAAATATTATCATGCCTTTTTTCGCACGTACCAAGTTCTCGCGTTGACACGTCCTGGACAAGAGAGCCACGACGACGACGACGACGATGACAATGTCGACAGTTCAGTTTGTCTGTCGGCTTCCCAGAGGCGAAATTCAATCGCTGCTGCTTATTACTTCTCGCAAGTCACCCAACAATGTTCGCGGGAGTTGCTTTGGAGACCGATAGTCGCCGCATTTGCAAACTCTCCTAGAGAGCAAAACTTTGGGACGGTTGGTATCACCATCATTAGCAGAGGGAGGAATGCAAGCGGTAGCTTCAAAAAGAAGATTCTCCTCCGGTGGTGGCAGCGCGGCGTCGATGGTGGTGCCCTATCTCTTTAGACTAGCCGCGGACCCAAAGCTCATTAGATAGAGTGGCGACGATGAGTGACATTTAAAAAAAGAACCTCTCAGCCGACCGCTCGGCAAATTTACTTTCTCGATTAGGAAGTAAATTCCCAAAAAGGAAATAATTACTGGAATTCAATTAGCAATTAATGGGGACCGTAAGTCGACAAGTTCACTGTCGGTAGTCGGATCAATCGCGAGTCACCGGTCTCCTTCCGCAAGGATTGACTCGCGAAAAGCTCGCGGGCGCCAAATCACAGAGCTTATCCCATCGTTGGCGGTGTGGCAATAGTGTTTTCGTGAGCATTAAAGTGAATTTATAACTTCATTTCAAGGCTTCATAAAGACGCGGCGTTATTACCGTCGTAAAATCAATATTTTCCGCCAACGAGAACTCCGTTCAATAAATTAATGAATTGTGTACATAGCGTGGTAGGAATCGAGCCGCCCGTTTCTGAATTCTCACAGAACCCTATGCCGTGTGTCCTACAAAATGTGAAAAAATACAACTGCATCGCTCATAAAGCGATCCATGCGAAATTAAAGTATCGATTTCTTATTTATTTGTACCAACTACCGGCGCGCATGGTTTGGTTTTCCGACTCTTTACTGGCCAAAAGTCCATGGGAAAGTGCACGCTGAATTAATTGCACTGCGCGAAGAGAACAACACAACTCTCGGGGCATCCAAGTCAGTCCATGGTTAATGTCGGCCGAGCAATGGATGATATCTTCATTATCTGCCCCGAAAGCATGTAATCAGCGATTTTTATGGCTATCAGGATTATAGACACGGCAGCTAAACAATCGGAAAATTGACCCACGGTTGAATTGGTTGATAGAACAAGTCGTTTTTATTCTCACAATTGATGTTGTACTTTCAAATACAAGCAATTTTAGTCAATCTATGCCATCTCAACAAACAGAAGCCCCACTTACTCAAATAACTCGTGAAGCCTCCTTAAAGAGACCCACAGAATCTAACCCTGCTCAAGTTGTTTTCGCCAGTCTCAATTATCTATGCCGTCATTCATGAACACTACTTCAATTTTCATAACATACCGCCATTTAACCTGCCCCAGCCATGTGAGCGCGGTTCTTTGATCGACACTTTGCGATGAACATCAATCAAAAATGTGTGAGATGTTTATGGGCAAAGTGCGCGCGCGACGACCTCACACGCAAAAACAGCATACACAACATTAGTCGCGGTCCAGCCTCCTTAAGGTTTTGTTTTGTTGTCCATGCACACTCTTTCTCACTAGAAATATTTATTTTGCCGAACGACCGACGATGGCCCACACACCGCGCAACAAACCCATCGAGTGTGACTACTACAAGAAGCAAATTTGAGTGAAACATTCCTTGGTCTAGTACCTTCCGATCTGATGTACGGGAAATTCGAAGTGCTTGTCAAAAATTAATTGATGTTAATCGACTCCATTATCTCCACCGATCAAACTCATTTACTTCGCATCTTGATTGACTTCGTGAGTCAAGAAGGAAAAGGGGTGGTCAGAGGGGAGAACGGCAGGAATAGTGAGCTCATTTATGATTTGGGTAAGTATTGAACCATTCACTTTCTTTTAACTCTTGGAAAATATTTCCATTTATCTTACGAGTGATCTCCTGGTCTATCTTCTATTGCTAGGAAATAGCAACCAATTCCGTCGGAGTTGGAGGTTATGTTGTCCGTTGTCATTGATGGAAGGTGTTGTATATTGTCTTACATAACTCAAGAAATTTTTGGTGAGTTGAGGTATTTCCTTTTTCCGGAATTTTAACTAATTCCGTTATAATTAGTTATCATCCGTCTACTCTTTGCAGACATCCTCAGTGTCACGAACTCAGCCACTATTGTTGTCTCCTTGAGTATTTAACTGATAAAGACCATATATGTTCATTATGGATACTAAACCTGAATGTCTGTTCAACGTTGTCTTGGAAGATTTGCCAAGGGATGAATCCCTGGATGAGATGAAAACTGAATTGAAAAATTTACTTGAGTCGAAGAGATTCAATCTATAATCAAATTTTATCATGGCGATTCCCACAAAGGCATTTTATAATGATTTCCATGCACGCAGAGTGAATGAATTATGGAGGTTCCTCTCACGCCAAAGGCAATTGTCCTGAAAATCATAGATCGAAATTTAAGGAATTTAAATCTCTGAAAGCAATTTTACCCTTCCGCACTACGTGTCAGGTCCCAAGTAACATTGCCAAAACCATCCAGCTTGATTAAGTTTTATTAAAGTTTTATGAAAGCCACTAGAAATCCATTTAGTTTTATTATGGCACCAAGAGGTGCCAATTGGTTTCAAGGTTTATGAGCGCCTACACAGCTTATTTACAACAATTTAGAGATCTTTTTTTCCCAAGTTCCTGTAACTACTATCAAAGGTTTTATCCCGACTTTATAAACTCGTAAAATGCTGTTTTGAAACGCCGTTTCAGGACTCATTCATATTATTTTATTATGGTCAGTTGAAAAATCATTTAAAAACCATTTTTCATCCAATGCATTAAACGGCAAATAAGCATTAAAAAAAGTCACCAAATGACTAAATAGATTTATAGTAGCCATCGCGATGAAAAATTGACTTATTAGCAAAAATGTGATTTTTTCCAATCGCCATATTGAAATATATGAAATAATTGAAATGTGTAAAAATAATTGCTACAAATTATTAATGTGATAAAAATGAACTGTAGATCGAAGACCAATTTAGGAATTCTGTTAGATAACCTTATTGAATTTCATCAGTTTTAAGAAAATTCATGATTAATTTATCTAATATATGTCTCAATTTTGTTTTTGTTGTTGTGAACACAAAATTAACTGCGGATTTAATTTGGTAAAAAATACGCTGTAAAAACTCAATTTGTTTTGGATATTTTGCTATCAAACGAAATTTTTCGAACACTAGACCTCTTTTCTTAGATATTGTTCACTGCTAAATGAATCAGAAGAGCAGAGAATCAAACAAAGCAGAAGAAAATTTGACAGCTGAGGCCATTTGGCTGTATGCTGGTTTTCATGACGGTCAAAAGGTTTTATGAAGGTTCTCAAGTGGCCATAACATCTTTCACTAGAACATTTTCATGGTCTTATAAAGGTTTTATTAATTTATTCTCACAACCGTCTACAGAGTGGGCCACTTTGTACAAATTTCGACTTTGAAGAACCATAAAGGAGGTGTTGGTAGACAAAACAGTTCTGAATGTAGTTTTATCGACAAAGCAGAAAAGCTTTACGGCTGGAATACAACTAAAATTATTACTTGGGGTACTAGCTTTGCGTATGGCTCCGTAAACGACGCGTGGATCCTGAAAGCGAACGACTGTGCAGCCGACATGATTTGCTTAAAATTTCGTCAAGACACATTCTATAGACGACGTTAACTGGGCTGGCATCTGCCCCGCTGTTGGCAAGCATCTCGTTTCGCATAGGTCCGCATCGTGCGCTGTCAAAGACCACGTGCTCCTGTTTCTCTTGGACGTCAGCGCACTCCGGACAAAAGGGTGATGCTGCGTGTCCGAATCAAGTATTGCCTGAAGCAACCATGGCCAGACAGAAACTGCGTAAGGTAGGAGTTTACCTTTCCGTGCTTCCAGATCCGGTATGAGCACCTCCATCGACCCTTCTACACCGTGTCTCAATCTCTTTGCCATTTTGCCATCGATCGTTTCAGGAATCCTCTGGTATTTCTCCGCTGATAACACTTGTTGTCCTCCGCGAGAATGATGCCAATCGGGATCATTCCGGCAATGACGCATACTGCCTCCGATGAAATAGTTCCTCACAACTCGCATAGCCATGAGCCTGAACGTGCTGCTCAACTTTGTATTTTAACTGATTATCGACTGTGACTTGTTTAAGGGAAGCAGACATTCCCGACCGAGTCCGATGGATGTTCTGTCCAGCTACCAGCCAGTACCCACCATCATCATTAGCATGGATTGCATGGATGATTCTACGGGGGGTGTCTTGCTTCCCGAAGATGTTTTTAGGGCGCACTGTTACTAACCGTCTTCAGCCTCTCCTTGGGTTGACTGCTTTTGACAGAATATGAAAGCCCTAGATTTTCTGGGCATTAAAAAAAAGACGTGTCGTTATCCGGGGACCGAATTTCTTCAAGTCAACCGAAACGAACAACTGCGTGTTATTGCACCTACATATAATATTGCAAATGAAATTGCTAACGACGCAAATTACAATACCGAGTACTACGTCTACATCCCATCTCGAGATGTGGAGATAAATGGTGTGGTTTCTGCAGCGAACCTGACGTGTGAAGACGTCATGGAAGGAATGAAGCGACTTCCAAATTCTTCGTCTACCTTTGAAATTCTGGTGGAATGCAAACAATTGCATGCAGCATCAATGGTAGTTGGAAGAAAGACGTATTGACCTCGGACTTCCCCTTCACGAAATATAATACGCCGAAATGTCGGGAAATAGTAAATCATCTGTTTTTTTTATCCACAAGGACTGAAAGCCAAAGAAATCATCTGAGTAAAACTGCTCAACTTCGCCTAGTTTCGCTGGGTATCCAGCGCTGCGACCCAGGCTGGACATCTGTATCTCAGTATCGATGATGATACACTAGCCAGCAGACACCGCTTGCTAAAGCTAGGTCCGTAACTATTAGGCATGATTCGAGCTACCGCATTGATGGCCTTCGCCGCCTTCCCACAGGCATAATCGACGTGGCTGTTGAAATTTTGCCGGTCATCGATCATAACACCCAGATACTTCAGCACGCGCTTCGAGGCTATGGCAAGCCCTCCTATGACAATTTCTACTCCCTGTACCGCTTTGCATTTGCTGACCAGCAGCACCAACGTTTTGTGGTGGGCTATATGCAGCTTCGACCCCTGCATACAGTTTTCAATTATGCCGATTGCTTCGGTCGGGAGCATTACCACTTCATCCAGTGTTTCACCTTTCACTGATAATAAGATGTCATCCGTAAAGCCAACGATAACTATGCCTTTTGACAGCTTCAGCGTCAGCACCCCGTTGTACATCCCGTTCCAAAGTGTTCGGGTAAGGATGGAACCTCGTGAAACTCCTGTCGTAATATTCATCGATTTCCGCTCCACGGAGGTCTCGTAGATCAACACCCGGTTCTGAAAGTAACTCTTCAGTATTCCGCACAGGTAATCAGGACCCTCATTCTGTGCAGCAATTCGGCAATAGCCCCCTAGTTTTAGTTTTAGTTCTTAACGTTGATCGTTACAACAGCGCAATATGTTTGCACAGCTTCACTTATGTTTGGACAGCTTTACGGATGTTTCGACCACTGTCCGAATGGCATCCACCGTAGACTTCCCTTACGGAAACCGAACTGCATCCTCGATAGCTCGTGCTCGCTCTCAGTAAATTTCAGTCAGCCTGTTGAGGATGAACCTCTCCAGGAGTCTCCCGAGCGTATCTAACAGGCATCTTAGCCTATACGGTGATGGATCCATCGGAGTTTCTCCTGGCTTCGGCAACAACACTAATTTCTGTATTTTCCACCTGTCCGGAAAATGGCCTTCCTTTAGACATTTCTGAAGCACTTCCCTGAAAATTTCCGGGAATACCCAAATCGCCACTTTCAGAGCCACGTCAGAGACACACGGATGCCATCCGGTCCGGGTGCCTTCTTCACCTTTAGCCTTTTTGCCACTACCACGAGCTCCTCGTTCGAGACTTGCATGCCCTCAACATATCTTCTCTCTTCCTCGCCGTACGGTGTACGTGGTCACGTCGTTGGGTCGTGCGTCGGGAAAAGTCCATATACGATAACCCTCAGTTTGGCTTGACATAGCTCTGTAACCATTGATGGGCCTTTGATCTTCGCCATAACAATACGGTACGCGTCACCCCAGGGGTTAACATCAGCGGCTCGGCACAGCTCGTTGTAGCAGTTCGTCTTGCTCAGTCTTATCTCTTGTTTTAATTCGGTCCTGGCCGTTCGGAACTCCATCTTCTGACTCTGAGACAACTAGCGTAAAACATGCTGAGTTGCTCATTCCACCAGTATGCTGGGCACCGCATGTTCCTCGGCTCCAGTTTCCTCGGCATGGTTGCGCCGCATGCCCTTACTTACGTTAAACGTTAGTACATCTGCTGCCCCACTCCACAGCCAAAGCATTGAAGTCTCCTCCGATGACGACCGGTCATCTTCCGATGAGCTTTTCAGTCAGTGCATCCAGCATCTGGTGGAACTGCTCTATAGAACTGAACACTACTTCCTGGATGGGGAATCTGCCCCTCACTTGTATTGCAGCCATCGCTCTATCTGCTACCAAGTTTCCGTTATCGGGAGGTACGCGATACGGTTCCGCTATTAATGCGAGGTTACACTTTGTCTCTGAGGTTACACTTTGTTGTTGACTGCCAAAACAGTTATGTCACAATGATTGAGGTTTATTTGGGTTACCTCTATTACTGCCGACCCGCTTTCTGCATAGATCAGATCTGTCAGGACCTTTGCAGTTCCTCACCATGTGTTTTGGTCACTTGCACTTGCACTTGACACATGCACTTAAAGCATCTCTCCAATTCCTTTGGAACTCCTTGTTTTCTTTGTGGACATCTGTCCTTTACATAATCAAAGAGTTCATCGATCCACGTTTTTCTTCCCAACACTATCCCCTCAAGTTGTGCTACTGCTACATTGCGGGGTGAACATCTGGGTCAGGAACCCCTGTGACTTGCTACTGCTGGTATTTGCATTGGCCTCCGAAGTGGGCAATGGTGACCTCTGTTCCTGGAAGGTGTCATGATAATATCTATGTGTCCCACACATGAATTTTTGCAATTTGAACAACAAATTATATCTATTTGTAACCACAGATACTTCCTTTGTGTACAAATAACCATTCTGTGCGGCCACACATACTTTTCATTTGCCTCATAAACTTCATATGTGTTTCTCGGAGGGTTCTGTTTAAGTCTGAACAAATGAATATTATGTGGAATTTTACAAGGATTTTGTCAATATATATGTGTGGATTTTTACCCGTGTACTGGGAAAGCAGAATAGCCCGACTACCAACCCTGTGCGTCAAGTCCAATCCGTTGATCCATGTCATATTCTTATTCGGTGATATGACCAGTATGCCGTAATTTAGTATCCCATTGGTTTTGATCCTAATGTACGGGTTGGCACTCTTGGGTGAGGTGGGCCCTGGGAAACCCGAGCTCCAACCACTCCGACGGAGGATTCCCCGGCAGTGGAAGTTCCTCCGAAACCGAACAACGGTGAGCCATTTTTAGCTCCCACTTCCTGAGTCATTTAGCTCCCCCTTCTTGACGCAACCGACTCGAGCAGTCTCCGATGGTGGGCTACCCTACGCTGACGAAGAGGTCCAACCGACCGGTAGGGTGCCGAGGTCAGTCCAGTAATTCCGGCGGAGCCTTATATCCGGGTTACTGGCGTCCCGACGACCCAAAACAGGTGCTACGACGCATTCTACTCAACTAGTCCCTGGCGATGGATCCAGCCTACTCCGACAGAGAGGTTCCCGGCGCAGAAATTCCTCCAGAACGGATCAGTGGCTCTAGCCAGTGACGCTGGATTGATGGTCACTTCGCAATTTCCTCTGCAGCTCGGACAGTATCCCAGTATCCTTTTTACTGCCCTCTCGACAGCGTTCCATGTGTCTCCTTCGTGGCACATCTCTTCGATAACATTGTCGACTGTCACGCCGCGCTTGTCCCTGCGCACTTCTTTGAACCTAGGGCATTCGAAGGCGACGTGTTCTGGTTTCTCCTCCAGGTTCGCGCAATCTGGGCAAAAAGATGAAGAAGCGTGACCAAACCGATGCAGATACTTGCGGAAGCAGTCGTGTCCGGAGAGGAACTGCATCAGATAGAAGTTCACCTCTTCATCTTTGCTATTCACCCAGGCTGACACATTTGAGATGAGCCGGTGGGTCCACCTTACTTTCACCGCATTTTTCCACTCTTGCTGTCACTTAGCCAACGAGTCTGTCTGACAATTCTCCTCACATTTCTGATATCACTTCGCTGATAACATTCGACGTCCTCGACCAGGGTGCAAATGGGCATCATGCCGTGGCTTCCCTAGTTTTGACAGCAACACCTGCTTTTGAATCATCCATCTGTTTGGGAAGTAGTCTTCGCCTAGGCATTTTTGTAGCGCCGTCCTGAAAGTGCCTCGAAACGCCAATATCGTGGTTTTAAGTGCTACATTGGGGATCCCATCTGGACCGGGAGCTGCGTTTTTCAATTTCAGACCCTTAACAACTAACAGTAGCTCTTCATTGAAGATCCGAGCAGTTGCATCTTCAGTATCTTCGTATGGCGAAGGCCCACAACGTTGAGATAGGGAAAAAGACCATCCACGATCATTTTCAATTTGTCCGGCCACATATCAGCAGGTGTTTATGGACGCTTAAACTTTACCACCACGATTCTATAAGCGTTGCTTCAAGGGTTCGCATCAGCTTCTTGGCACAACTCTTCAAAGCAGTTTGACTTGCTCAACTCGATCTCTCGTTTGCGAGCTCCGCGAAATACCCCAAGTAACACGAATCTATCTTAACTGGTTGCTGCAACTTGATTGTTACTCAATTAGGTGACAATAATGGTTTTCTACCTGGTTTGCAACATGTGTGTTACTAGGGACGGTTTTCCGCTGTCCTCGTTCTCTGTACTAAGAGTCTCATTCGACCAGTAAGCCGGGCGCCGTCGGTTCATGGGTTTCTATTTCCTCGGCATTGATGCATCACAGGCTATTGCTATCACTTCTGTCAGCCCCCCTTTGTTAAGCATTGCAACTTATTTTTCCGAAACGCCTCGATAAATACCTTCTCGTAAAAGTCCTTTGCTTTCCACTTTCGCTCGCAGGTCTTCGTTCTCCTCGTTGCAGTGGGGGCTCACTGGCTGATGTTGTAGAGTATCACCTGGTGGTCACTGTGGGAGTATTCCTCATTTACTATCCAGTTGATGTCTTCCATAAGCGACGGGCTACCGAACATAACGTCGATGATGGACTCTCGACCTTCTTTGCGAAGTGTGCTGGCATTCCCTTCGTTGCACAACCAAACATACAGCTTCGCCAGAGCTTCAAGTAGGCTGTGTCGGCATGAATTAGTCTGCTTACTAACCCACTCCATAGCCCAGACGTTGAAATCTCCTGCGTTGACTAACGTCCGACCAGCGTGTCGGTGAGTGCATCCAACATCCTGTTGAACTCTTCGCCAGTCCATTTAGGAGGCACATAGCATCTGCATACGACTCCGTTGACTTTCTAAATAACAAAACCATCGTATGAGCACTCGACCACCTGTTGAATTCCTGTAACTTGTATTGTCGCCATCCCTGCTCTATCTGTTACCCACGTACTGTTACCAACAGGAACTTGATACGGCTCCGAAATTATTGCAACATCGCACTTTTCCGCTGTCGTGGGCTGCCATAAAAGTTGCTGTGCAGTGTCGCAATGATTGAGATTCACTTGCGTGACCTCCATCCTATAGGCCTGCCTTCGCCTTTTTGTATGCCGGACTTTTAAACCCTTCCGCTCAATGGTCGATTCCGTCCTCCAGATTGCACAGCATGCACCTGGGTTGCTTCGTGCAGTCCCTAGCAACGTGGCCGTTTCTGCCACATTTCCAGCACAGCTCGGACCTGTCAGAGCCCTTGCAGCTTCTTGACCGGTTGCCAAACCCCCTGCATTTGAAGCATCTCTCCATTTGCTTAATGACTCGGGGGAACAATCTCAGCGGGCACACCGACCATCCGACTTTGACTTTGAAGATTGCCACCAGTTTGTTAGAAATCGTCTAATGACAATCGGATTGCCGCCGTCTGTGTGCCCCTCTACAACTTCCTTAGTCCTTATTGTCATCGGTCCCTCTCGAGTTGCACTGCTCAGACAATGCATACCTCACATAAATTTTCGGTCTTGATTTCGTCCAAACCCTTGGATTCGACCACTGCTTCTTGTGAAAGAGCTCTCACGGTAGCATCGCCGCCCAGGGATTTTCCACGTGTTCCCTGTTCACTGGGCTCTTGACAGATGGGCCTTTCTTCAGCTCGAAGATCATCTCGCCTTTCTGCGTACGCCATATTTTGACCACATTCTTGTCCAACTCTGTCCATAATCAAAAGTATCGGACTGGTCATGAAAGCTCCTGACGCATACCGAACCATTGAGTTATAAGGAGGAGCAAGAGTCTGCAAAATTGCTGGCCCTCCTCGGCTCACCAAGCCTATACCGTAGGTCAGCTTTGCGGTTACTATGGCCGATCCCACTTGCAGCAACGATGTCCGATTACCATGCGGAAGCTTGGCACCGATCATCTTCAAAATCCGCAATCGAGACTCACACGATTTCTTCACCATCTGGCAGTGAGGTTTGAACGTTAGGGTCCGATCCAGGGTAACACCCAGAACCCTCAGCCGGTTGGTCCTTGGAGCGGCGACTCGGTCGATGGTTATGTCCTGTCCAGGTTCCTGGCGTGCATTCGGACTGCAATAAAATATGTGTGACTTCGTTGCTGACAAAGCGAATCTCACGCTCTTCGCCCTACCGTTCGAACTGTTGGCAGCACAGGCTATTGCGCGGACAGCCATCCGAATACTTTCGGATACTGTCAAGAATCGTGGCAACATCTTCCTTCCGTTGTTTAAACGAGCCTCGAACCGCATCGAAGAGTTGACAGGTACAGCGCTCCCCGTTGTTGGTCAACTTGTGAGGCAGAGTGATCGCATATGGCACGCATGAAAACCTACGATTGTGTGGGACGTAAAGAAATGCGTAAGAGCCGGTGACCCTCCGGAGAAAGTCCGCCCAATCGTGCAAAATTTGCTGAACACCCGTTTCCATCGATCGACTGTTGTCTACACCGATGGCTCTAAGGATGAAGATACGGTAGGGGCCGCATTTTTCAACGGAGGTATTGCTGGTACCTACAGTCTTCCAAAAGCATGCAGCGTCTTTTCTGCGGAGGCATACGCCATAAAGATGGCTGTCACGATCCTAAACCAGAGTAATGAGCTGGTTGTTTTATAGGATTCTGCTAGCTGCCTACTGGCATTAGAGGCGGGAAAATCTCGGCACCCATGGATCCAAGAAGTGAAAAAAATAGCACGGAACAAATCTATTCGATTCTGCTGGATTCCTGGGCACACCGGAATCAGTGGTAATTCCGAAGCCGATCGACTAGCCAATGAAGCCAGGAGGGAACAGGCCATCGATATACCAATTCCAAGAGAAGATGCGCTGAGAGAAACTAAATACCTGATACGTCATCGGTGGGATAACCAAGATACCAGCAGGTGTACGGAACGCGGGAGCACGGCTGAACAGCGTGTCCTTACACGTTTAAGGATCGGACACACGCGTCTGACACACACATTTCTGTTAAAGAAGGAGCCGCCACTCAATTGTGAATGTTGTGGCACGGTGATGGATGTCCAGCATTTAATTCTCGAATGCCGGAAATTTGAAACCGAAAGGCAGCAAAACAACATCGGGACCAGCTTACGAGACGCCCTGGGAAATACAGAGGAGCAAATAACACAAATGCTGAATTTTCTAAAAGAAACAAGACTGTTCTCCAAACTGTAACGAAACCAGAAAACGGAAGAAGCCCAAGAAGAAAAAGGTGAAAGATGCCAAGCCGGATGGACAAACAGTAGTCGATGAAGAAAAACTGGATAAAAGTAGCGATTAAATTACGGAAGAATAAAAACTGAAGAAGAACCGATCGGAAATAGCAGCCGTAGCCGTAGCAGTAGCCGAAGAAGAAAAGCGTAACGGAATCAGCGGAAGAAGAAAACCGAAGCGGATGGAAGAAAAATTAAAAGCAAAGAAATTGAAGGAGGCACAACGGAAGAAGAGATGTAGAGGAAAGAAGCAAAATGAAAAATTGAAAAAGAAGAAGTCAACGTGAATCAGGAAAAGGTAACACAACCGAAGAAGAAGTAAGGCGAAGCGGACAAAGTGGACGAAAAGAAGTCGAAGAAGAGAAACGGAAGAGCAGAAGCACAAAAAGTCGAAGACGTAGAGAAACAGAAGAAAAGAAATGGAAGAAAAGGAGCAAAAGAAGAAAAGTGGAAGGAGAAAAAGAAGTGTAACGGAATCAGTGGAAGAAGAAAACCGAAGCGGATGGAGGAAATTGAAGGAGGTGCAACGGAAGAAGTGAAATAGAAAAGTGAAATAGAAGAAAACAACGTGAATGAGAGAAAAGTTACACAACTGAATAAGAAGAAAAGCGAAGCGGACAAAGTAAACGAATAGAAGTCGACGAAGAGAAACGGAAGAGCAGCAGCATAAAAGTCGAAGACGTAGAGAAACAGAAGAAAAGAAATGGAAGAAGATAAGCAAAAGAAGAACAATGGAAGCAGAAAAAGCAGCGTAACGGAATCAACGGAAGAAGAAAACCGATGCGGATAGAGGAAAAAATTAAAAACAGATGAAATTGAAGGAGGCACAACGGAAGAAGAAATGTACTGGAAAGATGCCAAATTATAAAAGTGAAATAGAAGAAGACAACATGTATGAGAGAAACGTAATACAACTGAAGAAGAAAAACGAAGCAGAAGAAGAAAAGCAAAGCAGAAGAAGAAAAGTGGAAGGAAAAAAATCCAAAATAAGGAAAAATAACACAGATAAGAAAAGCAGAACAATCGCAAGAAGCAGGAAAAATTTGGAGCAAACCAGCGAAGAAATAGAAAGATAAGTAGAAAATTAGATGAATAAGGGTTGAAAAGGGCGGGATGCATTAAAGTGGATTGATATATGTTGTGAATATTAGATTTTCGTAAGACACGAATGCACCCTTCTGGTGTAAAGTGTCATTAATAAAAAAAAACTCTGTCAGTTCTGGGTCCTCCCTCACTTTCTTGAGAAGCGCAGCGTTCGTTGTTGTGTCGCTCGCCTCAATTTAAACTGCAGTACGGAAATATCAATAACAACACCAAATAGGCTGCATCTGTAAATATTGGCTTCTGAAATATTAATGAAATCTACAGTAACTACTTACGGTTCGTAGTTCCAATATGGGCTTGACAATCTGAATTCAAATAACGATCTCTCAAACCAGTATTGTTTGACCTAATGTATGTACCTCATCAAACTTTTGTAAATGTTCATGATTTTCACAAATTTCAATGATAACTACTGCACTTTTTCATACAAAACAAAACATTCCCTCCGTGAAGCGTATTCGCCCATTTAATTCCATTCCCTACGGCACTGCAACTCCTTATTGTCACCACATCCAATCACACACAAAATAAAGAGAGAAAGAGAAAAAACCGCTCAAGAAATATCAACAAGATATTGTTCTTTCTCAAAGTACAACATCGCCAAACAAAAGCGATTTGCTAAAATCTTGTAATAAACGATATCGCGATATATTTCCGCGCAGATCATATTCGTCCTCCGTCGCCGATTCCCGCTGTGGCCGCGAGTATTGAGTCCGTAATGGCCAGACAACAATAGACCGTGTGACTCTTTCTCGCTCTATCTCACTCGACAAAGACGACGACGACGACGACGATGGCTTGGATATGAAATCTTCATTTGATATCCACGCCACGCGGAACCGCGCCACCCCCAGCCGACGACATCGCCAACGACGAACTATACAGATTTATCAGATCGCCAATGGTCGCCCGTAAAGTTTAGCATTTATTATTATTTTCAGCTGCTGCATTTGCTTCTGGTATCTGCTGGTTGTTGTTGTTGATTTTATTATTGTCATTCTTTTAAAGTTGAGCGAGCTCGACAACGCGCGGTTGATCGCGCAGGAAGAGAGGAAGACATCGAAAGTACTTTTAGCAGCAACTTGAGATCTCAGCGGGGTTCAAATTTATGTGTACCCTTATCGCATCGCTGGGCTCCTTATGGGAAAGAAGGAGCATGTAAGCGGTGTAGATATGCGCCATCTGCCGAACAATACCGAAATTGAAAGAGGCTGCCTTTGTGTGATAAGACCGTTTCGCGATGGGAATCGCAGTTTGGAATGTGGCTCTCCGCGGTTGCGATATTGTAAGACTGTTATTATTAATCATGGAAAGCGGGATGATGCTGATGAATTTTAGCGTTTGGATATTTTTTTCGCAGTTAACCGTGCAAGTAGTTTGAACAATTATATCCGATAATTCTCCGCGCTCGCGCAACCTGTCAATTTCGAACAAGAGCATAAATGAAATTGTCACACGCTGGGACTCTGCAGAAATGCATATGCAAACCGACCATATATTTCCACCTACGAGAGGATCGTATTACGGTAGTTCCCGTGGACACATGTAAAACAATTTTCCACCCGCGAGGCAACCAGAGACAATTAATTTAACATTACACGGATCACACTTGTTCCAGCATACACAGACGCAAACGGAAACGAGACCCATTGAAGGATGTGTTTTGCTGTCTCATAAAGGGTCTCAAGATAAATTGCACTTTTCCACTGTAATTGGTTCTGCCCATTCGTAGTTGCTTATAATAGAGTAGTCTAGCTGGGAAATTTTGAACGGAATTTTATGAGAACCCTAAATGTAGATAATAAAAACCCACCACTTTGAGGTTAGCCCCAACAGCATTCGTACTGTGGGCTTAAATCGCTTCAAAATGGCTATTAAACATAGTTGAAAATAGCTACTTCCCCGATTAAGTAAACCAGCACTTGGTTAGTTGGCCCAGCAGGTTAATTACTGTTGGTACAAATGAGCTTGGATATGCTCTCAAGTGATATTAAAAAATTGCAATTTCTTCGCATTAAAAACCACAATTACATTTCAGTGGCCCTAACAGCATTCTTACTGTTCGTTTAAATTGGTTTTAAGTGATTTTTAGGCATAATTTGAAAAACTGTTCTAGCATTGAGTTAACCTCGAGTGGTTAATCATAGCCATGCTTATGCGCATTCAAACAATGCTAAATGCAGGAAGTAATTGTAAACCGCCAATAAAGGAACGTGAAGTTTAGTTGTTGTTTTATATGAAAATATTACATCATGCTTTGACCAAATAATACACAAATAGAATATCAAGCAGACTATTGTTTGATTTGTTTCCCAAAGTATTTGATTTTTTTTGCAAGTGTCAATAAACTGAACTTGCTTCAATACCGAATCAGAAAAATGAGTCAACTAATCAACTGTATGCACACTTTATATAGTGCACAGCATCTTCTTCTTCAAGCTTATTGCTTATGCAATTAGTTTATTGCTTGCTCTCAGCTTAGTGTTCTAAATGCACTTTCACAGTTACTAATTAAGAGCCTTCGATGCCAGGTACCATTTCTGCATTAGTAAGATTGTGTCGCAAGTAAAGTCCTACCCTATGCCCAGGGAGTCGAGAAATTTTCCTTAACCTTAAAAATCCTAGGCCAGATCGGGAATCGAACTCAGCCACCTCCAGCCTAAGCTAAGAGAGGATCCAGTGCACAAGCGTTGTTTATTTATTTATTTATTTATTTATTTATTTATTTATTTATTTATTGTTTGACTTAAACTGACGCATTAAGTCTTATTGGAAATTGGTTCTAACTTTAAATTCATTATTCACTGAAAAGACACATAAACAAAATAATTTTAAACACTTTTACTAACTAATAAAAAGTTCTACGTTTCTTTAAAGATGTATCATATTTCATAAACTTGCTATAACGATCGCTGACCATGTTGTCTGCAACAAAGCTTCATTTTCAAAATAATTATTAGCTCCTACTTTGAATGAGATGTAGGTCCTTAGTATTCTAACAGTAAAGAATAATCTTCGTGTCAACTGGCCGTCGGTCAAGGTTCAAACATTCCTAAACCTTTCTCACAACGTATCACATGCGTAATATCGTCGCCAATCGCTATATTAGTTCCCTCCCGATAAAAGACGTGGCCGACCAGCATAAAAACGTGTATCTGACCAAGCATCCTGCTGGCGTTATGCTGTTTGGATCGCTGGCTTCCGATGGTATAAAAATGATCCCGGTGTCATTCCAGAAGGCGTCAAAGTAAACACGGAGGTCAACATTACTGCCCGAAGCCAAATTTGGGGCCACACCTCGAACCACACTCAAAAGTGGTAGCAGTACCGTTTTCGGCTTAGACTATGTGATCGCCATACAGCCCAGATTTTAATCCGCAACATTACTCATTAAGGTCTCGAAAAAAATGTAACAGACAAAAATGATCACAAAAAATGCATTTATTATAATGAATAAATAAACACATATTAGATATGTTTTTGCAAAGTTGGTTTACTCAACCTCTGCTCCTAGGCTAAATGCACACACCTTGGACTTGACGCTACCCATCAAATCCTGTAGAACACTTGCTCTTCATCTGTCATTTTTGAAGACCTTCCCTGTTTTCCGGAGCTTGCACTAACCGCCCATAATGTTTCTATTCTGAAATTCTGGTGGATTTGACTCCTTTGGCGCAACAACAACATCGTTGGCTTCGTACCACTCCATCACCGGTTTCGCGTAATGGCACGATGCCAGATCCGGCCAAAACAGAGTGTCACCTTCGTGGGACCGGAGGAAGGGCAGCAGGCGCTTCTGGAGGCATTCTTCTTTATATATTTGGCCGTTGATGGTGCCGGTCGTTATGTACGGCTTGCTGAATTTGCCGCACCCACAGATCGCCTGCCACACCAAGTACTTCTTGGCAAATTTGTCGACCTTCTTCTTCCGGAACTTCTCCGGAACATCCAGGCGGGACTTGCCGACGAAAAACTCCAGGCCGGGGATCTGCTTGGCGTCCGCTTTAATGTACGTCTCGTCGTCCATTACGATGCATTTCGGCTGCACCAACCACTCGCGGTACAGCTTCCTGGCGCGGGATTTGGCCACCGTATTCTGTTTATCGGTTCGGTTAGGCGCCTTCCTTACCTTGAAGACATGAAGTCCGGCCCGCTTCATTGTCTGCTGGACGAACCAGACGGAAGAATTGACCTTCTTGGCCACGTCCCGAATCGAATGGTTCGGATTGCGCTTGAAGTAATCCCTCACCTTCCTTGCGTTCACGGGGTCGGTCGTCTTCGCTTTTCTTCCGCTGCCAGCTCGCCGCTGGGTCGTCTGGGTCTCCTTGAACGATTTTGCGATACGGGATACAGTCGATCCACCCTGTCTTGCAATCCACCTAAAAGACTGGCCTGGATTTTCACGACCCGCCCATATTTTTAAGTCAAAGCCCTTCTTGCTTGGAAGCCATCTCGAGAAGTACTTGATATGGTGAAATTTTGCATAAGTAAACATTGTACTTTAAACTAGTTTTACCTAAGATTTCATCAATTTTTACCCATGCAATAAAAAGTTGTACACAAAGGAAAGTGTTGCATTTTGTTCGAGTATAATCTTCACAGCAAGTCTCAGACAAACATTGACCCGTACGTGGAGAGAAATGGATCCAGGCTTCATGCTTAAGACCATCCGTGCTTTCCGGAAGGTTAAGGGCATTTTAGTGAGTTCTGCCATTTTGCGACACAAATGATTTTTTTCTTCATTTTTGAAAGAGACACCAGCAGCATAATGGTCAAGATTCTTGATCCATTCAAAAACATTATAATGTGGAAACAGTACATATGCTTTCGATTGGTTTGTAGAAGTCATTTGCTTCCTGTGATCCTCAAAAACTTGATTGCGCCAGTTTTGAAGACTTCTTTTAATACACTAAGCAAGAGCAAATATACCTACCATTCCAACCCTTTTTTTCAAAACTTTGCTGTTGTAAGTAATGTATTGTACAACGTCAACCTTGCTCTGCACAGAATTATAAAATAATAATAGAATTATAAATTGCCAATTTCAAGGAAAGGTAGAAAAAAGGAAAATCGAATTCCTCTTGGTTTCCGTAGTAATAACTACATTCAGGGCTTTCCATCTCTTCCGGGGACATCCAAAAGCTCTGATGCCCCGATTTTTAGAACTCTTTGTGAAACATGGCTCTCTTCCAAAATTGATCTTCCGTTTCATGATTTTAAGATCATTCGTCTTGATCGTCAGGATTCGCGTGGAGGAGGACTAATTTTGGTGATCAAAAAGGGCTACTCCTTCTATAGAGTGGACTTTCCTCTAATTCCAGGTATTGAAGTTATAGCATGTTGGGCTGTTATTAAAAATAAAAGCCTTTGCATTGCTTCTGTGTAAATTCCTCCTAGAACCTCATTAAACCAAACACAACTTTCAGATATTTTTTCGGTCCGAATTCATTATCTTTGGATTGCACAAAAGGTCTGAGAAGGCATCAACTTGCTTTGGAAAACTTTCAACTAATTTTATGAAAATGAACAATACACCACCGCACGGAATTCCGTTTGCGGTTGAGCAGGTTGTACGGCATCTGGAAAGATCTTGCTTTCACGTCGTCCAACATGAATAGCAGGGACCCCAACACAAGTAACATACAAAACATCTTTTTTAGAATGATTTATATGTGTTTGTTTGTTAAATGACGAACGAATGACAAAACACGTAAAGTCCTGAACGGCTTGGATCTCTTGCATTTACATGTCAGTCTGATTGAGCTGAAATAACTATTTCACTGTTGCAAGTAATTTTTATTTTATTATTGTTCTTTATAATATTGTCCCATACTTTCATAAAACATGAACAGGACAAGTTTTCATGGATAGCATGAAATACTGTTGAAATTACATTACACCAACCGTGTTTTGCAATACTTGTTATTTTTGTCATAACGATGAATTTGTAGTACAAGATTATGATTTCACTACATACGGGAAGCGAATCATAGAGACTCAGAATTTACTTTGTAACAATCGAAGTTGAGTCATCGCACAAGTGACATAGCTACCATGCCAAGGACTAGTGTTCAAATCCCATGCAGATCGATGTTAAATTTTTGTATGAGGATAGTTTTTTTTCTATTTTATGGATTTACTTTTTTTGCTTCTTACGTCATATAAAAGTATGATATAAAGTATTACACACTTATATTGATAACCTATATTTGTCATTGGACAGTGTTTTCAATATGTTTATTACATGCTGTGTTACTTGGGAAGTAACCAGAGAAGAAGATGGTGAAACCTCACCTCTTCGAGCTGAAAAGGATCCTGCCATCAGCACAGCCTTCAAGACGCTTTCCGGAAAGTCTCTTGGTGAGCAGGTGATAATTAGAGCTCTCTCACACGAGACTGTGGTCGAGTGCAAAGATCTGGTCGAAATCACAACAGAAGATGAGCTGAGGAGGGCGCTGAAGGGGCACTGCGATCATGGAGACACACCAACGACAATCCAGTTGAGGAAGGTGTACGGTGGCACACAGACCGCGGCGATAGTGCCCAGTTGCCGCTGCTATGCACCACCGAGGTGATCATGGAGCAGTTCCACCATATGCTGGATGCACTGGCTGAAAAGTTCATCGGAAGAAGACCGGTCGTCATCGGAGGAGACTTCAATGCTTGGACTGTGGAGTGGAGGGAGATGTACCAACGCTAGAGGGTGCATCCTGCTAGAAGCTCTGGCAAAGCGCAGAAGTTACACCTAAAGCTTGCTTCGAGATAGAGTTGGAACAAAAACAATTGCCT